>PVLD010034091.1:0-12996 GCA_004027595.1 Dinomys branickii | reverse complement strand
AATTCCCTACTATCTTATCTATAATTTGGTATTTCCTTTAATGTTTTTGTGTTAACTAATGTGAAGATAACTATGTAATACAACATCCAGTTGTAATTCCCTACTATATTCTGTATAACTTTGTATTTTCTGTATTGTTTATGGCTTTTCTGGTTCATATGTCTCCATTCTTTTGTCTTTAAAATAAAATTTAAAAAAATAATAAAAAATAAAGAAAATAAAAAAAACTGTAGTTATAAGTGTCCTGTGGCTCGGCCCCACACCATGAAGTCCTTCCAAACATGGTGCCTCCTGAAACCCTCTCTGGCAATATGGCAGGCACTACACTGAGTTTCTTCTCCAACTCTATCCTAGTGTGGGAAAGTCACAGTAGGAGTTAAACTCCGTGCTGTTATTGTGGTTTATAGCAGCTGTGGGCTTTTCTTAGGGCTAGTGCTGCCGACCCATCGGTTATTTCTCTCTAAGGCAGCCATCTATTCCCTCTTCTTCCAGGGAGTTGGCCTCATCCTCATTCTGGTCATGTGCCTGAGTCTCCTCTGCAGCTCTGTGTTGAGGGGAACCAAGGTACAGAGCCAATTAGGAGTTGGCAGTTTGACAGTGCTGGCACCAACCACTTCTCACGGTGGTGGCCACATTCTGCTTTCTAGGGGTGTGATCTTGGCTTTATTTGTCAAGAGGTACTGTCTACCATTTTGATCTATTCAGTCTAATATTATTGTACTTAATCACCATATTGCAAAGAGAGCATTCTTAGCAGTCATAACGTCATTAGGTGCCACCGTACATCAGTCGTGGACATTAACACTTATTTGACAAACTCACCCCTTTATCCAGACCCCTTATGGATCATACCATACCGCTGTGATCTGGGATGTGGGGTAGTTGGGGGAGGGAAAAAGAAGGGTTTGAGAAGGAAAGAAAGGAGATAAACATCAACGGGTGAAAAAGTAGATGAGTGTGTCTTTCTGGCTGTGGTAAAGTGCTGCTGTCGCGGGGCTTTTGTGGAGGTAGAAGTAGGGATGCAGAAGGAGGGAGTGTAATGAGAGATGGAGGGAAGCTGTGAGATTGTTGGAACCTGTTAACAGGTTCTAGTTAGTTTTGTTTGGCTCCTCCAAGCACAGCTTTGGTGACCGTTACCTTGAAATGTCCAGGAGCAATGCTATTTAAACTAAATGATTTATTCTATGTTCTGTTTTGCACATACACAAGCACCTCCTATATAGATATAGATATAGATATAGATATAGATATAGATATGCCATGTGAAAGGAGAGGAAAGATAAAGGGACTAGAAAATGAGGAAAGAAGAAATAAGAATAGGAAGGAAAGAACATTTTAAAAAGAAAAGAGCAGAATAAAGAAAAATAACTAAAAAAATATAATAATATAGGAGAACAAAAAAGGAAATTAAAAAATCAAAAACTCATGGCAAACAAGCAAGACAGTAAACCAACACCACAGCAAAACCTCACACAGCTGCCGGAGCCCAGATCCAGGGTATCCACGCCGCTTCCTTTCTGCTACAGTCATAATTTGCTTGCAAAGTAGCCAGGCTGCTTCCCCTTGTGAAATGCTTAATTGTCGGCCAGGGAGCAGTGAGACCTGAGGATCAGGGTGGTTCTCTGGACCCGCCTCCTGGCTACAAGCCAGGCTTTGGGTGTGGCTCGCTGTAGGCCTTCGTCTCTGCCCCAAGCTCTGTTCACCTCAATTAACTGGGGAGGGAGATGGTGTGGTACAGTTTGCCAAACACCCGCTTTTCTGTTGACTTCTACCAGGGATCTCCTACTCCTGCTCCCTTTACTTTAAGGCAATTCCCAGAGCTGCCTCCGTGTTTTCCTCCACAGACCTTTTGCCTAGTGCACCTAAAAGCCTTCTGTTCTAGGCGCCACTTGCTGATCCTCTGCCCGCAGACTTCTATTCATCCCTCTCAAGAGCTCTGGCCTCCAACCTGTGGAACCTGGCCCAGCCGTCAGGCGCAGCAGAGGGCCTCTTTCGTCACAGTGGGGTGGTGGGTGGTGCACAGGATTTCACACTGTTTCAAATCTTTCCAGTGCTTGGCAAAGCAAAAGGAGAGTAATTATTCTGGTCTGGCTCTGCCAAATCTTCGTTTTCTCCCTCTTGTCCCCAGGCATGGGATCCATAGTTTCCCATCAGTGAGTTCTGTGTTGCCTGTACTCATGGTGTTCGCCTCTCTCTGCTTAGGGCAGAGGCTTCTCTTGCCAGTGCTGACTGGTGGGTGGTGGGCAGGATGCTGAAGGGACACAGAGACCCCAGTGTGTGGGTGGGTGGTGGGGGAGGTTTACCTGTTTTAGTGCTTCCGCTTTCTCTCTCTCTGCCAAGGTTGTGGTCCACAGCTTCACTGGGGCCCCAGCTGCACTTAGTTAACTCCTAGGCTGGGTTTCCTCTTTCAGGTGGGAGGAAGAGCATGTAGGGCCTGGGGTCTGGCCTCTGCAGCACTCTAGCTCCCTCCTCAGGGTGTTAGAACCACTCCCAAGATGGTGTGTTCGCTGGGTAAAGGGTGTGGAGCGCTGTGTAGACCAGCAGCAGCCCCGCTGCCTTTCTCAACAACCCCAGTGTTGGATTCCATCTAGTGGATTTGACCTTCAAATTGATTTTCTGTATCTGGGTATGTTTGCCTTCTGCATTTCAGCAGAATGCAGAGACACTTATGTTATCTGGTGTTTCTCCTTGGAGTTTCAAGCCATGTTGGACGAATTGGAACTTTTTAAAGCCTCTGCTCTGCCCCTGGAAGATGAAGTGACAGATGTGCAACTAGGTCTCTCAGTTGAACACTGAGAGCCCATTGTAATGTTATTAATGGGCCTTATTTCCATATTGACGTGTCCTAGGGAATAGCGAGGCTGAGGACAGGGAGAGGGAAAACAGTTCTTAGCTGAGGAAATGTGAACACACAAATTATATCATGAAGTTTGTCATCTAATGTGGTGTCTTGGTTACTTTTCTCTCGTTGCTGAGACAAAATACCCAACGCCCAAAATGAAGGAAGGAAAGGCTTATTTAGCTTACAGCTTGTGGAGGTTTCAGTCCTTACTTGGCTGGTTCTGAGGCAGAGTGGCACATGGCAGAGGGCAAACTGTTCACGGCAGCAGAGCACAGCAAAAACCACAAGAGCAAAAGGGACGAATGGCTGCAAGCAGCCTCTTCCCTTACACTGTAAACAGCCTACCCCCACCCAGGGGGCGTGTAGCTCTCACACAGTCTCCATGCCCTCCCCTTCCACAGGCTCAGGATGTATACAAAGTAAGCACCCCAGCTTCCTGCTGAATCACTCAGTTAAACCTCTAGATTCCCCAAGTTGACACAATGTATCAACCATATCATGTGGGTAAAGTTTGTGGCCCCCCCCCAAACAATTACAGTAGTAACACCAGAGATCACTCAGTGCAGACCTCTAGAGCAGGTAAAATAATAAAAAGTTTGAAATACTGTGAGCATCACTAAAATGTAATACAGACATAAAGTGAACACATGGTACCTTGGAAAAATGATGCCGATAGATCTGCTTGAGGCAGGTTGCCAGAGACCTTCAGGAGGTACACACCTGTTCGTGTGATACAATAAAGGGAGCACTCTAAAATGAGGTGAGCCACAGTACAAAATCAGATTAAAATGACTGATAAATAATCCTGTTAAGGGCACTTGAAGAAGCACCCGGAGATGGAAGCTGTGGGAAGATCAGATTTCATTACCTATGGGCAAGGGGACATCCAAGTGAATAGTAGCAAATATCTAAAGGGGGAACTGAGTATACATAGGTTTTCAGTTTCGGGGCACAGTTTTAAAGAATCGTAAAGGATCTGGCTGAAATGTTTAAGGCTGTATGGGCCATCAGCATAGGTTGGTGCACAGAACGGGGGGTCAGGGGACTGCGGGGTGACCTTAGCCCTACGTTAAACGTTGTATTGCCCCTGCCTCTTGTTTACCTGAGGCAAGCTATGGCCAGTAATGGAGAGTCCATTGTTTGTAGTGGACAGCTCACCGCCTCTCTCGGGTCACTGTCAGGGAAGTCCTGACGAATCCCCACCAAATCCCATCTAGTACAATTAATTAAAGTAGATAATTTGTAGCTGGAACTAAATTGTCAGTTTATGGCAATATTTATTGTAACATGTAAAGGTTCTTTGGAACACAGCATACATGTATTAGCTTTTGCTATGTGATGATTCAATTCTGCCACCACTTCTGTCTACTGACATTGCTGCGAAATTTTCTCTCCATTTGATACGTTATTAAAGCACCTATTTGATTAAAGATGTCATTTTGTTAGACTCTTAAAATAATTCTCACTCTCAAATATTAATATACATCTTGCAGCAGTGCCAAGTGAAGGGAATTATTAGAATTATTCAAATGCTAATTTGACTTTTTAAAAAATCAAAATGAAAATTCAAAATTTTAGCATCATCTTGAAGAACTTTTATACTTACATAAATATGGATACATAGATTTCAGTTTGAAAAATATTATTAAATGTACTATATTACTTTACTTTTTAATATATTCTCTATACCTTGTTCTTCTGTTATTAATTTCTTTTCGATTTCCAGTTGTGCTTATCTAATTATCATTCCAGTATGTGTTTGGGGTGTGTGTGTGTGTGTGTGTGTGTGTGTGTGTCTGTAGTGCTATGGGCTGAATCCAAGGCCTCATGATAGGTGACGACTGAGCCACAGCCCCCAAACTTATCACTCCAGTTTATCTTCTCTGTTGAAACTTAGAGTCGTGCCACAGATTGCAATATGTAACTTGGTTTATTATAATGTACCTTAAGTTAATACTCTATCATTTCACAAAAATACAAGCACTTTAAATGATGATTTTCTACTTACCCCTGCCCATTGTGCTATTGTTGCCACATATATATTTTGCTTTAGATATTAGTATTTGTAAAGAAAGACTTTTACGTTATCCTTCCTAGTGCTATTTTTTCTCCCAATGTATATGTGCTTTCATCTGGGAACTTTTCTCATTTAATCTAAAGAACTTCCTTTAGTCTTTCTTGTGTTACATAGGCATTCTGGCAACACATTCTCTTAGCTTTTGTTTGTCTGAAAATATCTTCATGTAACCTTCCTTTTTGAAGAATATTTTCCCTGGGTCTAGAGTTGTAGGTTAGCAGAGTTGAGGTCCCCTGCCCCCAGCATCTAAAGATATTACTCCTTTGACTCCTGCCTTTCACTCTTGTGTCTAGAAGTCAGGCTGTTTTCTATTTATGGTCCTGTGAATGTAATAATGTGTTTTTCCCCTCTAGCTATTTCTAGTAATTTCTCTTTTTGTTTGGGTTTGAGCTGTGTGACTATGTGTCTAGTGTTGTTTTGTTTTATTTTACTGATCCTCTTTGTGATTTACTATGCTTTCTTAAATCTGTGTGCTGATATGTTTCTCCAGAAATTTTTCAGTAGTTATCTTTTAAAATATTTCTTTCTACACCTGGTCTCACTATGTAGCCCAGGCTGGCCTCCGTTTTCTCTGCCATCTTCCTCTCATGTTCTAATGATGTATTAGATCTTTTATTCTGTCTCACTTATTTCATATGCTCTGATCTTTATGGTTGTTTTGTTTTTAATTATTTTCTCTATCTATTTTAGTTACTTTTTATTCACCTATCTTTAAGATTAATGATCCTTTCTTTAACTTTGTCCAGTTTTTCGTTGTTGTTTAATTTTGCTTTTTGGGACAGGGTCTTCCTGTGTAGTGCAGGCTGGCCCTGAACACACTTATGTAGCCCAGGCTGGCCTTCATCTCACAGTGATCCTCCCGCCTCAGCCTCCCAAGTGCTGGGATTATAGGTGTGTGCCACCACACCCAGCCTGTCCAGTTTTCTGATAAGCCCACCCAATGAATTTGTGTGTGTGTGTTAAGCACACACATTAGGCAAATAATCTGTCACTGAGATACACATCCTCAGCCTTCAATGAATGCTTAATTTCACGTATTTTGTCTTTCTTTTGTAGCATATCTAATTTGGTTATTTTTAGAGATTCCATTTCTCTACTGAAATTCTTTATCTTGTCATCTATTTTTTTCTGTCTTTTCCCCCTACCCTAGTATTGGGGATTGAACCCAAGACCTTTACATGACGCTACATCTCTAGTCCTTTTTAATTTTTTTTTTTAGATAGAGTCTCACTAATTCAATAAGTTTCCTAGGCTGGGTTTGCATGTGCCATCTTCAGCTTCCCAGAGTGCTGGGCTTATAGGCATGTGTTACCATGCCTGGCTGCATTTTCTTTTATGCTCTATTATACAGCTGTTTTAGGCCTGTAGGTATAACTCAGTGGTAGAATGTTTGCCTGATATGCATGAAGGCCTGGCTTTGGTTCCCAGCACCACACAAAGAAAGTTTTGTTTAAAGTTCTTTTCTGATAATTATATCAATCATCTGTGAGTTTGTTTTTAGTTACTTGTTCTGTCTTAGTCCTTAGCTACTTCTTAGGACTGGTATGTGTTGATTTTATGGTAAACATTAAATTATGTGAATAATTATAGAGGCTAAACGGGTATTATTTTCATACAGAAAAACCATGTATTGTCCTCTCTTGGGTAACTACATTGAATTTCTGATCAATTCAATCAGAAGTTGTTGGAGTTTTATTGCTGCATTACTGAGCTATAGTTTACCATTGGTTTCAAATGTCTTTGGAGTGATGATTATCCTGTTATATTATAGGCCTCTCTTTCCAGCAGTTATTTTGAGATCTAAGCATCCTAGGACTAAAGAAGTCCTCTATGTCTGTCTAGTTGAGCCCTGGGTCTTTTGTGTCATGCCATGCAGAGTAAAACACAAACAAACGAACAAAAAACATGGGCAGTGAAAAGAGCCAGCTGGGCATTTGGGGTTCCTCCAGATTCAAATGTATTACATCAGCCATATAAACATTAAATTTTCTGTTAGTTTCTCCTTATTTAACAAAGCCCTTCGGTCTGTAACAGGGCCACCATGCCCAGGCTTAGATGTTACCAGGAGTGAAAGCAGCTGAGCTTGCCTAGGAAAGGCTTACCCCTTCCTGAAATTAAGTTCCTTAAGACTTATTTGTATCCAAAGTACTTCGACATCTTTAAGTTTTTAATCATTGCCAGGTGTGGTGTTGCATGTCTGTAATCGCAGTACTTGAGGCAAGGGGTTGCCACAAGGTTGAGGCCAGCCTGGGCTACCTAGTGAGCTGGAGGCCAGCCTGCACGTGGTCTCACTGTGTAGTGCAGGCTGGCCTCGAGCTCACTAGGTAGCCCATGCTGACCTTGAACTTAGAACAGCCCTCCTGGCTGTGCCTCCCAAGTGCTGGGATTACAGGCATGTGCCTCCACACCCGGCTTCAAACATCTTTTTAGAATTATTTTTAGCTTCATTGTTCATCTCTAATTACTGTAGTGTGAAGGTTTTCCTGGTATATTCTTTTATATCCTAACCAAAAATAGAATTCTCAGAAGCACTATTAAAAAAGAGTTGTTTTTAGAGTTGAAGGAAGGGTAGGGGAAATGGAAAAAAATGAAACAAGTTATATCATGTACAGGTACAAATTCCCTATAATGAATGTGATCTCTATGTATACCTAAAGTGTACCAATAAATTGAATTAATAAAAAAGAGTTGGTTTTATGCAGCATGATGCTATGAAGCAATGCTATGACGCAATGATCATTAATAACTTCCTTTCAATTTGTTCTTCCTCTGATTTGAAAAATAAAACTCTAACATAAAATGCTTTATAATGGCATTGTGTAGAAATGCATTCTATCTTTTTAATTTCAGGACTTTTTAAAATGTGCTAACGAAGCCTGCAGTGCACGTAATCTTCAGCCTGTAGAATTTTTTCTTGAAAAAATGATTCAGACCTATGAAATGATGATTGTTAGACATGGGTAAGACTGTAGATTATCTGCCATCATTTGATGTTACTTTAATTAAATTTTTAAAACAATAAAATTTGTACACTGCGCCCCACCAAAGGAACTTTACTACGTAGGATAGAGAGCAAAGAAATTTTCACCTCCCAAAAGTTTACAGGGCAAAGGTTTACTTCTCTCACACTACATGTCCAATAAGAGTTACCCTAAAATTCAAATTTCATGATTTGTTTTCCAGGTTACCTAAAGGGATCTAAATATTTTATCATTCCATAGCAATAATTGTCCATCTTTTAGCCTCTGATACCTATTAATTTGCCACCAAGACAGTGATATATATTGTCTTTTTTATTATGTCAAGAACACCTTCCTCCCTTTTAGGTACCAATAGCTATCATTAAGGATGGGCTAAGTTATTTTATTTTAGAGACTTTTTATTATATTCTCTTTTGTAAACAATTGTATTACAATAATGTGGAAAATTTGATATAAAGTCAACCGGTTTAGAAATTGTATCTGTTTTTGTCATGTCCAAGAAAACATAATAGAATTTTTAAAATTATATATAGCAATTATCATAGGGTAAAATTTTACATACTGGTTATATTGCATACTGTTGTCTTCAAATCAGTTGTTCAGCTGGGGATATAGCTCAGTGGCATAAGTGCCTGCCTGGCAAGTGTAAGGTCCTGAGTTCAATTCCCAATACCAAAAGAAAAAAAAATTAGTTGTTCAAATTACCAGATATAAGCATGCAAAACTGATCAGAAAAATTTAAGCAATATACCCATTGGTGAATTCCTACCATCTTGTTTAGTGAAGCTCTGTATTATTTCTATTTTTTAAATTATTTTTTATTATCTTTAATGGTTTGATCAATCTTGAATTCTTATATCTGATAATCTGAGCAGCTTCGTTGAAGAGAACAATATGTAATATAACAGCCACCGTTAATTCTTACCATTTTGTTTTGAATCTGTATCATTTTTATTATTTTGTGTTGTTTTGTTTTTGTCTATGTTGTTATTTTGTTATTTTTTTCTCTTTAAAATAAAATAAATTTTATATACTGATGTAAATAATGTACCATTATTTTTAGACTCTTATTGTATCATTACTTCTTTAACAGTTTTATGTTAGTAGGAGAGCCTTTTGCTGCCAAGACAAATGTTCTGCATGTGCTGGCTGATACTTTAACTCTTATGAATGAATATGGCTACGGAGAGGAAGAAAAGGTCACTTACAGGACTGTAAACCCCAAGGCAATTACTATGGGCCAACTTTTTGGGCAGTTTGACCCAGTGTCTCATGAGGTAATCTACAATATAACTTCTCAGCTCCCTTATTGACAGTACACATGAAAGTAAGGCATTTGAGACTTTTTTGTGTGCCAAATCTAACTTAGCAGAGCTTTCCAACTCTTCCCTTTATTCCTTCAGTGGACTGACGGCATTGTGGCAAACACTTTTAGAGAATTTGCCTTATCAGAAACACCTGACCGAAAATGGGTTGTATTTGATGGTCCTGTTGACACTTTGTGGATAGAGAGTATGAACACAGTACTGGATGATAATAGAAAGGTAAATCATTGTGATAAAAAGCGGATCAGATTCAGATGCAATTAAACAATTTTATATTCAACAGCTAATCAACTAGCATTATCTATTTTAAATAATGTATTAAATAGTTTTATAAGTGATCATTTTAATGAAAATTGCTATAGTCTGTTTTTCACAGAATCAAAGTACTATATTAAAACTACTGTAATAGGAAGTAATCTTCTAAGTAATAACAAATGTTAAGTACCTCCAGTCTTATACCATCTTATAAAACTTTAACATTTTAAGGGAAAATAAAAAGTTCTCATTTCTTTTCAAAATATTGAATGCTTCGGTACTCATATGCAATATATGACTTTAGGAGGTGTGAAATAAAAGAACTAGGAAATAAAGGTCTACTAATATTTCATTAGAGAGAGAATATAGATAATATCAAAATATGAACTAATTCTATGTATAGATTCTGTGATTTTCTTTAGTGTATACGTACATTCAACATAACTATGACCTAAATAAAGGTACATAAAATTTCCTACAAAGTTCACTTGTGCATCTTCTCAAAGTGTACATACTCCCTCAGTGAGATTCACTGTTCTGACTTACATGATAAATGAATTTTGCAGGTCCTGAGCTTCATGTTAATGGAATCACATTTTTTAGTGATTTCCATTATTTAAAAAATCAATGTATAATGAGCTACTGATGTTGAAGTGATATCTAAGGCTCAGGGCCAAGTAGAAGTGTTGTCTCATATTAGCTGGGAGGGAAGTTTAGATATATAGATCTCACTGTGGAAATTTAAAGACAAATCCTATGATTACCTCCCTTTTCTTTGTGATGTGGTAGGACCTGGTTCTTTGAAGACTTGAGAAAGAATGTGGTTTAAATTAGCCATTATGGAAAATGGGAAAGATGTCTGCCTAGGACAACATAAGGGCATGTTAGGGCAACTCTAAGGGCCTTATTGAAAAGAAGGACTGAATTATTATTTGTACTTCCAAGGTCTGCCTTTGTGGAGTAGTATCTACCGTCCTAAACACTGTGGGTGTAGTGTAGGTGACACTGGAAGCCTGGAGATAAAGACTTTAGATACATAGCCGTGAGGATAGCAGAAACATTCGACCACATAACAGAAGTCCTCTAACAAAGGGAGTGAAAGTAGCACTGGTGTGAAAGTCCTAACGAAAATGAAGAGCAAGTGCATTCATTAGGTGACAGTGAGTGGGAGAACTAGATGGATTGGAAGCCAGGAGCAGGGACTGAGATGTTTGAATACAGTATTTCAGAATTATGTAGTGCTTCAGGAGAGAAGTTCACAGATGCATGAAATGGACGGCTGGAGTTGAGTAAGGAAAAGTAAGTGAAAATAAGGTGGTCAGGACCTGACGGGCTAGTGCCTTGAGAGGTTCATGTTCAGGAACACTGGGTCAGGCCAGGGCTAGAGAGGAGAAGACTAAAGAATGAGAGGAGCATCCTTGGGTGCCGATGGGTGACAGCAAAGGCAGGGCTTGTCAAAGGGGACAGGGCTAGAAGAGCAAAGGGGGCAGGGCTGTACTTGATGGTGGAAGAAGCAGTTGGAAACAACATAGTAAACAGGGAAATGCTGATTCCGCCTCCCAAATTGATGGCAGACAAGAGACTTTCTGAAACAATCTGGTAGGTGATTGGAGGTGTTCTAGACCTACATCACCCAGCAGAGCTTTCTGCAGTGCTGAGATATCTGCGCTCTCTAATAAGACAGCCAGTGCTCACGTGTAGCTCTTGAGCATTTGAAGTGTAGCTTAGTGCAATTGAAGAACTGAATTTTAAATTTCATTAAAAATTAAATGTAAGTAACTGCATATGCTAGTGGCTACCGTATTGGACAGTCCAGCTCTACAATGTTCATTTATTTTGCATCTGAGAAGCTGAATCTAAAGATATTAAGTTGTTAAGTATTATTATTAATGGGATAGTACTGGGAACAGAGTGAGGATTGTAGAAGAACAGAGGAAACAAATAGAGGAAGAATTTTGAAGACTTAGCAGTGAACTTAATTTCATATATCAAGTTAATAATAATCATTATCAAAAGCTAATGGTAATTTCAAAAGTACAAGATATAGGAGAAAAGAGCATGGCTTTAGTAACAATGGACAAGATAAGAATTTAAGAGAAAGGAAGCAGCTGATAAATTCAGTTTTTGACATCCTGGATAAAGGAAGTGTTTTCAGATTTTTTTATTGTGTACATGTGTGCAGTGTATAATGAATACATTCATTATGGAGATTTGGTACATGTATATAACACACTTTAATTCTTTTAAAAAGAACTGTTTTTAGATTGAAGGGATACAACTACTCCATTATATCACAGAAGATACTTTTTATTATAAGTAAAATAAACTTTTATGAGAAATTTAAAATATTTTTTAATGTTTGAAAAATGATTGCCTTTAGCTTTGCCTTATGAGTGGAGAAATCATTCAAATGTCCCCTCAAATGAGTCTTATCTTTGAAGCAATGGACCTTTCCCAAGCCTCAGTAAGTTCATAATTTAATGCAATAGTGGATTATGTGTTTTTCCATTTGTTTACTTGTTCATTCATTAATTTAGTCAAAAGCAGCTTTGATTACATGTCACAAAATAGGTTTGGAACTGGGAATACAAAGATGAACAAGACACAGACAGTATACACTTAGGAAGGATGAGAAGCATGCTAATGAACCCCATTACACAGTTACATGTGAGTGCTTTAGAGTAAGGACTGACAGAACATCCACAGGAGAATAACCTGAGGGGGCATGGAAGGTGTTTGATTTTGTTTTGAGGAAGATATAAGATTTCTCCAGGGAGACTGGTTGGGCATGGGCACTTCAAATCAGGACAAGATTATGTATTAAGAAAGACACAGAACCATTAAATATATGAGGAACAGAACTAAAAATAGTTTTCTGTGTGGGGCAGATCTAGTGCATGGGAGGCTGTAGAGGCAGACAGAAGCCAGACCATGAAGAACTACACAAGTCAGCCTAAGACATAGTGGGTAATTTTGAGGTACACTGGTATAAATGCATGTGTGGGCAAACAAGACTTGTCTTTTTCCTCTAGCCGGCCACTGTAAGTCGTTGTGGCATGATTTATTTGGAGCCCTCACAGTTGGGATGGGAACCACTTGTGTCTTCATGGTTGAGGTCACTGAAAGAACCTCTGTGTGAACCAGAACACCAAGCTCTTCTGAGTGGACTGTTTGACTGGTTAATAACACCTTCTTTAAAGTTTCGTAAGAGAAACTGCAAGGTAACACTGTAGTTCTCTAACCTACTCAATTTTCTTTAGGTTCCACTCAGCTTAACCAAGTTTAGAGTCGCAGTCATAACTAAAACTAGTTTTCTCAAAACGAACTGATCAAAAGGGCCATCATCATCTGTGTAACCTGAGTAACAAAGATGAAGGTAACATTATGTAGGACAGCATCCAGAGCTAATTCCCTTCTATGTTCTCTATAATTCTGTATTTCCTCAGTCGTTTTTGTACTAGCAGAAATGAAGATAACTTTATATTATACAGCATCCAGTGCAAATTCCCTACTATC
>PVLD010034090.1:0-12999 GCA_004027595.1 Dinomys branickii | reverse complement strand
CCATTCCTCCATTGTTGGGCATGTGGGTTGTATACAAGTTTTAGCTATGACAAATTGAGCAGCTATAAACGTGGGTGCACATATATTACTGCAGTATGATGCTTTCAGATCTTCTGGAAAAATACTCAGAAGTGGAATAGCTATGTTAAGTTGATCCTCTAATCCTAGTTTTGTGAGGAATATACAGACTGATCTCTAAAGTGGTTGCACCAGTCTACAATGCCACCGACAGTGTAGAAGAGTTCCTTTTTCCCTACAGCACTTCCAGGATTTGATTTTGGTTGATTTCTTGATGGTGGCAATTCTTACTGGTGTGAGATGAAATCTGTGTTGTTTTAATTTGCATCTCTCAAATGATCAATAATGTTGAACATGTTTTCATTTCTTTATTTGCTATTTGTATTTCTTCATCTTAGAAATGTGTATTATCTCAGATGCTTATTTTTGGATTGGGTCTTTCAATTTGGGGGATCTGAGTTTTTTCAATTCTTTATGCATTCTAGATATAAGTCCTTTGTCTGAGGGACAGTTAGATAAAATGTTTTCCCACTCTGTGAGTTGTCCTTTCACTCTATTTGTGACTTCTTTTGATGTACAAAAGCTTTTTAATAGGATGAGATCCCAGTTGTTGATTCTTTGAAGGGTTTTCTGTGCAGTTTGTGTTTTGTTCATGAGACTATGCTTACTCCTATATCTTCAAGATTCCTACCTGTTTTCTCTTCCAGTAGATTTTGTGTTTGAGCTTTAATATTTAAATCTTTGATCTCCTTTTACTTTTGTTTAGCGTGTGGTGATAGACATAGGTCTAGTCTTAGTCTTCAGCATGTAGACAGCCAGTTTTTTCCAGCACCATTTTTAAAGAGGCTATCTTTCTTCCAGTGAACATGTTTGGCCCCTTTATCAAAGATAAAGTTTAGTAGCTGTGCTGCATCTTCTAATCTGTCCCACTGCTCCTCAGGTCTATATGTTTGCCAGAACCATGCTGATTTTATCACAGTAGCTTTGTAGTGTAATTTCAAGTCAGAGATGGTGATGCCTCCTGACATGTCTTTGTTGCCCAGGATTGCCTTTGCCACTATAGGTCTCTTCTGGTTCAAGATGAACTTTGGGAGTATTTTTTCTACTTCTCTGAGGTATGCTAATGGTATTTTGATCAGGATTATATTAAATCTATATAATAATTTTGTGAGTATTGCCATTTTCACTATGTTGTTTCTTCCTATTCTTGTGCAAGGGATATCTTTCCATTTGCTGAAATCCTCCTCAATCTGCTTTTACAGAATATTGTAATTTTCAATATATAAATATACTGATTCCTAAGTATTTCGTTTTGGGGATGATATTGTGAAGGGTGTAGTTTCCGTAATTTCTCTCTCAATAAGTTTGTTATTGGTGTACAAGAACGATATTGATTTTTGAGTATTGAATTTGTATCCAGCCATGTACTGAACTTGGACATTAAACTTAGAAGTCTTTTGGTGGAGTATTTGGGGTCTTTTATGTACAGTATCATGTCATTTGTGAATAATGATAATTTAATCTCCTTCTTCCCTATCCTTTTTCCTTTTATTTATCTCTCTTGTCTAACTGCTCTGGCTAATGTCTCCAGAACTTTTGAAAAGGAGTGGAGATAGTGGACATCCTTTACTTACTCCTAATTTTAGAGTAAAAGCTTTCAGGTTTTGTTCATTTAGTATAATGTTAGCTGTTGGTTTGTCATAGATGGCTTTTATCAAATTTGTATAAAGACCATCCATTCCAATTTTCTATAGAATTTTGATCAGGAATGAGTGCTGGACATTATCAAAAACTTTTTCTGCATCTATTGAGATGGTCATGTGATTTTTGTTTCTGACTCTGTTTATATGGTATATTACATTTATCGATATTCATATGTTGAATCATCCCTTCATTCCTGGGATAAATCCAACCTGGTCATGATGTATTATCTTCTTGATTTGCTGCATTCAGTTTGCAAGTATCACATAGAGGATTTTTGTTCACTAGGAAGATTGGCCTGTAGTCTCTTTTTTGCTTGTATATTACTCTGCTTTCGGTACCAGGATGATACCTTCCTCCAGGAATGAGTTAAGGAGTATTGCTTCCCTATCAGTTTCATTAAAGAGTTTGAAGATTATTGACATTAGATCTTCTCCAAATTTCTTGTAGAATACAGCAGTGAATCCATTAGGACCTGGGCTTTTCTTTGTTGATAAATTTTTAATTACATTTTCAATCTCATTAACTGATATTGGGTTATTCAGAATTTTATATCTTCTTAACTCAGCTTTGGTAATTCATATGTATCTAGGAGTCTGTCCATTTCTTTTGTGTTTTCCAACCTATGAGAGTAAAGATTTTTCACATAGGTATTGATGACCTTCTGAAATTCCACAGCATCTGTAGTGACTTCACCCTTATCATTCCTCAATGCATGAATCTGAGTATTTTCTTTCATTCTTTGATAAGGTTAGCTAAGGTCTTATTGATTTTATTTATTTTTTCAAAGAACCAACTCTTTGATTCATTAATCCTTTGTAGTGTTTTCTTGATTTACATTCTGCTAATTTTTGCTCTGATCTTTATAATTGCCTCCCATCTATGGACTTGGGGGTGGTCTTGCTGTTCTTGTTCTATAAGCTTGGAGTGTAACATTGGACTGTTTATTTGTGCTCATTCTGTTTTCCTGATGTGAGAATTCACTGCTATAAATTTTCCTCTTAGGACTACTTTCATTGCATCCCATGGGTTCTGGTATGTTGCCTGCTTTCTCGTTTAGTTGTAGATATTGTTTAATTTCTTCCCTTATTTCATCTCTGGCCCATTGGTTGCTTAGGAGTATATTATTTAATTTCCATATCTTTATAGAGTTTTTGCAGTTTCTTTTGCCATTAATTTCTGACTTCATTGCAATATGGTCATATATTATGCATGGAATAATTTCTAATCCTTTGTCTTTACATAAGCGTGTTCTGTGGGCCAGTATATGGCCTATTTTAGAGTGCTTTCCATGTGCAGCTGAGAAGAATGTGTATTCTAATGATATTGGATTGAACAGTCTAAAAACATCTACTAAGTCCATTTTTTCACAGTTTTGTTAAGTTCTGTTATTTCTTTCTTGATTTTTTCTCTAGTTGATCTATATCTTTGTGGCAGTGGGGTATTGTTGTCTCCTGTTACAAATGTGCTCTTGATTATTTGATTTTTTATATCTATTAATTATTATCTTATGTAGTTGGGTGATCCTGTATTTGTTACATATATATTTATGATTGTTATCTCTTCCTCTTGAAGTTTCCCCTAACAATTATGTAGTGGCCTTCTTTATCTCTTTTGATCATTCTTGGTTTGAAGTTTACATTGTCTGCAAAAAGAGTAAGTACTCCTGCTTTTCTTCATTTCCCGTTGCCTGGAAGATTGTTTTCCATCCTTTGATTTTCAACCTATGAATTTCTTTTTAAATTAATGTTTCTTGTAGACAGAATTTTGTCAGATCTTGTTTCTTGATCCACTGTCCCAGTCTGATTCTTTGAATTGGTGAATTGAAGCCATTTACACTGATGGTTATAACTGACATATATTGGTCATGGTATTTTCCTGCTGTTAATTTCATTTTCCCCCTCTGTTTAATTGCTTGCCTTACTTGGTGTTTTTTTTTCTGTTGTTGTTGCTATTGTGGTCATTTTTATCTCTGCCTAGAATATGTGTTAGTATTTTTGTAGAATTGGTTTGGTGTTCATAAATCTCTTAAGTTGTTCTTTGTCATGGAAGTATCTTATTTCTCCATTAATATTGAAAGATAGTTTTGCAGGGTCTGTCAATCTGGGCTGGAAGTTATTTTCTTTCAGAACTTAAAATACTTCACCTCAAGCTTTTCTTGATTTGAGGGTTGGTGTTGAGAAGTGTACCATGATTCTGAGGGATTTTCCTTTAGAAGTACTCTTTTTCTTTTCTCTAACAGCTTTTTATATTTTTCTTCTTGTGCTGAATTTCTGGAATGTTTATTATTTGTCTTGCTGTAGTTTTATTTTGGTCAGTAATTTTTGGAGCTCTAAGTGCTTCATTTGTTAGTAAATCAAATTCTTTAAATGCACTTGGGAAATTTTCTGCCATTATTTCTGCAGAGGTTTTTTTTTTTATGTTATTTTTGCTGTGTCCAGCTTTATCGTTGACCCCAATCAACCTTATATTATTTTTCTTTGCTCCATCTTGTAGCTGTTGGATTGATTTTTCATAGTCCGTTAATTTTAAGATATCTTTCTTTTCATTTTCACTGTCTACAATTCTGTCTTCAAGATCTGAAATCCTATCTTCTCCTTTATTTGATCTGTTGCATATACTTTCAGTGGAGGTTTTAATCTCTTGGATTTCTACTTTTATCTGTTTCATGGATTACATTTCTATCCTATGCTTGGCATTATTTGTTTCCATCATTTTTCTAAGCTCATCTATTCTTTTTTCTGTGTCTTCTCTAATATCTTTTATTTTAAGCAGCATTTCTTTCTGTACCTGAGAGACTGTTTTCTCTGTAGCCTTTTTCACTTGTTTTTTCACTTCTGCTATCATTTCAGAAAGTTCTAGTTTTTGATTTCCAACATCATCTATCTTCTTGAGTTCTGGGCTTGTCCTAGCAGGGCTGGAGGGTCTGGCATTGCATTTTGCTTTTGTGTTTTGTCATTTTCTATTTTCTCTTTTATGTTTTATTTTCTATATTAAGATTTGCCAATGTCTTATGATATATAATTTAATATCTAATGTTTAGGCTTCCCAGAGGCTGTCTGTTCTTCAGGTTTGTCTTCCAGATGTAGGTGGGTTCTTAAAGCCATCCCAAGGCCCTAATTTCCCAATTTGTAAAGGATGTAATATTATTTGGCTCACCTCCTACTTACATGTTGTGGTGGTGACTATGATCTCATACAGTCACAGTGTTATCATGCATGGGACAAAAACTGTTTATAACATTGTGACACCCTGGCTAAAGTAGTACAGTTAGTAATAACAATAGTTTCAGGTGCTGCTGAACTACTGATAAATTAAGGGAGCCATTAACCTGTTACCTCTGACAATGGGAGTAAACTCTAAAATTATGCAACAAAATCAAACATATACTATGCACTTGTATGCACTGATTTTTCTCTTAGGTAATTTTTCCCTTCTTTCAGGTGCAGGGGGTTTAAGACAATTAGGGGCATGCCAAAGTTATGAGTGAGGTCAAATATAGTAGAGTCAGGCCTGGAACTTAAAAGATGATTTCCCAAGATTGGAAAACTGGAGGACACAGGAGGGAAACAATAAAATTGAATACAAAGGAGTAATCAGAAAGGGCAGAGACAATGTTTACTCACTTGAAAGTTTAAATTGAAGAAGTTGTCGAGGAAAGAAAGTAAGTCTATAGAAGAGAATGGAAAAAAAGGAGAAAATAAACACTGAAAAAAGAAGTGACATGGAGAAAGAGCAAGAAAATACACTGGAGAAAAAAGATAATGGAGAAGATAAAGAGAGGAGAGAAAAATAAAAAAGAAAAAGTAAAAACCCCAAATACAAAAATAACTACTAAACACAAAAGAAAACAAGATGACATCCAATCAGACAGGAGAGGGAATCAGACAAACAAGGGAGAACAACAGTAGTAAAATAACTATGGTGCTTACAGTTCTGTGATAGTGTCCATATTTAATCCAAGAAATGTGTTGGTATGGAGCTGATCTTGTCCTCTGGATGTGGGCCCTGGGACTGGATTTCTGCTCATGAAATTTGTGGGAATTCAACCACTTGCCCCTCACTGCTGCATCAGACACTTCCATGCTGTTGGTATCACCAATTACTCTGCCCTCAAAGCATGTGTGTGTGCCCATTGCCTTGGGACCTCACTGTAGTCCTGGGTCTCAGGTTATGGGGTTCCTGTGTGTCTCCTCTACAAAGGCCTATGTCCTTACACTCCTCTGAAAGAGGACAAAGTGCAGCGGAGGAAGTGCAGAGCATGAACTCTCTCTGCCATCCACAGAGAGAATGGTGAGACAACCAAGTGCAGACTTGTTTTTGCTGTCAGGTTCTACTGTCTTTCAGAGAGAATGGCCACATGCTGACTCACTCTGCTGGAAGGTCCTGCTGTCCCACAGAGGGAATGGAGAAGGCACAGACTCACTCTGCTCTCAGGCCCTACCATCCAACAGAGGTAATGGAGGAGGTATAGACTGATTCTATGATACTATCTTTGTATTGTCAGTTTAAATATTTTTGAATCCATGCACTGAAAGTAAATGTACACATGCTGAACTTCATTGGCAGCCACCTTCTGTTTCCAGCTTTGGTTGCACTAGTGTTATGGAAGAATAATCATGCAGGTACCTGGGAAGTCCCCTCACCATTAATAACACGGTGATGAGTATACACTTGTGTGTTAACAGGTAATGGATCACCAGTGTGGCTAACATCCAGGAATATGTGACTGTGGAGAGAGGAAAACAGTGAGATCATGGTGGTAATAAAATGTATTGATTACTATGATGGCTGTCATATCTTGTACCATATGTATAACTCCTGCAACAAGAGGAGAGTATTGGGCATAAGTGCCTAGTATGCCCCTGTTCAGACCCATTACTTGGGCTGACTCTTCTCTTGAAATCTATCATAAATCAAAAGTTATCATAGGTTGATTTGGTACCTGGTCCTTCATCTTTATTAGATATGCAGGATAAGAGAGCACAATACAATACACTTATTTCCTTCCTGTTAGTGTCCAAAATTGATATGTAATTGTATTTGTAACTAATATGTAATTGTAATCAATTAATCCTTTTGATCTTCAATAAAATTCAGTAATAGGTAAAAAGATTGATTGATTTGCCCCAATGTTCCTCTCTGTGAAAACTACATATTGCAATAATTATGCAAAAAATGCCCCTCCTTTTTGTGGCATTTGCAAGGGAAAAAGGGGACTAGATTTCTATAGGTCAGTATAAGTTTTTTGATTGGTGACCTAGGAGATCCTTACAAGTAAGAGTTAACAATGTTTCTGATTGACATGAGGCATTTTGGAAATGGATTAACATTTTAGCCATACAAACCCTACCTGAAGGGGAATTTACCTGGGAAGGTGCAGGATTTAGCACACCAATCTGACAGGCTTTAATTAATGGCAAGCTTGGGCCTATACAAACTATTGTTTGGAAACTTATTCTACTCTATATTGTGAGGGGAAAAGGATGGGTCATAATATAGACCCCACTAAGGACACTGTATCTATGGTGGCTAAATGCAGTGGCAACCAAAGAATTCCAATATGTATTTACAACCATTATTTTTTCCTTTATGGAACTATAGTCTAGAATAAAAGTTTCCTTACATATGTCAAATGTAACTTAAGTCATTGTATTCAAGCAGGAGAAGCTATTGATAAAAGTTTAATGATCCTGGGATGTATGCCAGGAGTGTGGATGCTGGTTAATCTAACTGAGCCTTGGTTTCACATTCCAATGTTACATCTTTTGCAGGTCTTCGTTGATCACCTTGAACATAAAACTGAAAGAATGATTAGCCTGATTATTGCTGGAATAGTCCTTTTAGTACTGCTGCTCTCCAGTGTGACTTTCCTTCTGTTTCTCTTGCTTGCTCTGTTCAGATAGCTCACTTAGCAGATAATTTTACTAAAACAGCGGACAAGGCTTGGAAGATCCAGCATGACACCAAACTTCAGTCACAAATGAGTAGATACCATGATTCTTTGGATGGGAAATCAAATTGAAAGCCTACAGATCAGATACAGCAAAGCCTCAAGTGTCACCATCATGCCACTTGATTTTGCATAACCCCGTACCCTATAATCAGTCTGCTCACTCCTGGGAACATATTAAAAAAACACTCAGGGGGTTATGCATCAAAATATTACTCTGGATCTAGATGCTTTACACAAGAAGGATTATCAGTGTCTCAATCAACTCACAATTTTTATGAACAAATATAGAATTGGGATAAATTTTCTAATGCTCTCAAACAGCTGAATCCTTTAAAATCTGTCAAGGCTCATTGCTGATTTTATTTTATTTTGTTTTGTTGTATTTTATTTATATTTTCGTATGGGGAATTGAACTCAGGACCTTGTCTTGCCAGGCAGGCACTTATGCTGCTCAGCTATATCCCTGGTCCACATTGCTCATTTTACGTTGCTATATTCACAGTGATTTATTTATGTGTTCTGGTTTTAATCTTGGTTGTAGAGAAACTAAACCCACTAGCATCTAGAGGCTCTACAGCCACAGCTCATGCTAATTCAACTTATGCAATCAAATAAACAGAAAGGGTAAAATGTTGGGAACCACAAATTATAAATTGAGTCTAGAGGATATCTGAGGCTATCCTTCTCTTGCACTGCAAGTCAAATTGGAATGCAGAAACTTCACTTTCTCTTGGTCACAGTTGAAACCCTACACCTTGGGATACTGTGGTGCTCACAGGGCAAGATAAGACCAGCTGTGGATAAGGATCTTTAAAGCCATGTAGTAGCAGTAGTAAATGTTTTGCTGGGAAGTACAGTTTCTTTACTAGCCCTTGTCTCATCCTTGCAAGAATGCTTTATTCGTTTACAAGCCCACTGTGACTGTCATTACTGTTCCTGGAAACACTCACTACCCCTCCCCATTTACTGAAGAGTCCTTGTCTTTGCTCATCCTGAGGCATTGACCCCAGCCCCCTACATGTTACTAAATTTGTCTCTGTGCTTTATTTTATCATTTGCCATACCCCTCATACAGGCACTCTTGGCCAGGTCCCCAGTACTCCTCTAAGATTTAGGACAAACTCTTAGCTTAAATCTCCTGTGCAAATGAAAAAAATTAAACACTTCCACCATTCAATGGAACAAGATAGACATTTTTGAAGCCAGAAAATGAACAGCTTCCCCAACAGAACAAATCACCTCATCAAAGTATAGGAGGAAAGGGTGAATTTATTTGCCAATATCTACACAGGGGACTTATTTTACCTAAGAGTCCTGAATATGGTTTTGTTTTAACTTTTGTATCATTGTTATTCTATGGGACCACCTTGCATTGACCAGCTGGTGTCAGTCATAGTTACAGAAGCAGAAGAGAAGCAGCAGTTTGGAGGTTGAACAGTAGTGAAGGAAGACTGGGGAGTTCTAGCAGAACTTTGGAAGTCTGTTATACACTGCTGACATTACATTAGAGCTGTACCTGTACATAGCTGGGATCAAAATGATCAATTGTTTCAGGGAGCTTACCTATACAGTTAATCTACAGTTGCCTGATTTCACCACAGGAGGTGGTTTCTTATTGCCATTCCAAAGTTACAAATAGAGAGATAACATGAACAGGAAAAAGCAAGACCAAAATCTAACAGGGCAAACATTACACCCTGTAATTCCATATGCAACATGCAAAACAATCTGTTGCAAGATATGAACTTAAAATGGCTTGGGTGGCTTTCCCTATGGCATTTCCAGTGGTTGCAGCTCACATGGCTTCTCTCTTGGGCTGATTTTGGTTCCCCGTTGCAGTTTTCCTCAGGCAATTCATGTTCCTGGCTTCTCTATAGTTCTAGGGTCTTCCAGAGAACTTCAGCTTAACACTCACAGCTTCGCACACTGCCCTCTCAGAGCCACACAGCCTGGCCACCCAGATCATCTTCTGAAATCTGGGTGAAAGCTTTCCTGACCCCAAAATTCTTGCATTCTGCATGCACCAAAACCAATGGCATGTGGGTGTTGACAAGGTTGGCTGCCAGCTGGAACAGTAGCCAGACTTCCTTCTATTTTGGCTGTACAAGTTGAGTGCCTGGATCAAGGGGTACTTTGAACCCAACATGAAGGAACAAATTATCTAGGCTGCCACCATTCTGGAACATGGTGCTCTTGGGCTCTCATCTCAAAACAGTCTTTAATTTTTTCTTTTTCCTATTTTGGAACTGGGAATCGAACTCAGGATTCTGTACTTGCCAGGTAGGCACTGGAGTTGCTGAGGAATATTCTTTGCCCATATTTCACTTTCTCAATTTTGAGGCTGCAAAGGGTAGAGTTCTAAATCTTGTGATACCCTGAGGCCATATTTTCTATTCTCTTGTTCTCCTCAGCAAGCACCATCTCCTCTGCTTTATCTTTGTTGGTCAAACTTTACTAGAGCTTCCTTTATCTCCAAACTCACAAAGTTTTATATAATTTTCCTGGGCTCTTTGCTCTTTAATTTTTATTTAAATTTTATTTTAAAGAGAAAACGGCAAAAAAAAAACCCACAAAAAACAATAAAAGCAATACAGAATTTCAAAACAAGGTGATAGTAAATTAACAATGGTTGTTATATTACATATTGTTGTCTTCAATGTAGTTGTGCAGATTACTATATGTAAGTATGCAAGATTGATCAAATGTTAAGCATTAATTTTTCCTTTTGATAAACCAATAGAAATTAGAAGTATAATTATCTTACCTATCATGTGTGTGTATATATATATTTCCCTTTCTTCTTTTTTCCTTTCCCCCATCTCAGTTATTTTTTCCTTTTAAAAGAAAGGTAAACCTAACAATGAAACCAAATTTCAGAACAGTTATTAGGACAGTTACAATAGATGATACATTGTGTATTGTTTTCCTAGCAGTTATTCAGAGTAGAAGATATAGGAAAGATATCTTGTCTATACAATGTTAGCACGAAACTTTGTTTTTAATGAACCAAATGTCATTTCTCCTCTCCCATCCCAGTTTGTGATTTCTTTTGAATAGTTTCTTCCCAATTCACAATGTCCATTGACTATTTTGAATCTTATTTATTCATTTGTTTTTTTCACAGTAGTGAGGCAATATGATGTTCAAACATATGGGTCAGATTTATTTAACTTATATGTGTGTTCTCGAGTTGCCTCCATTACCCACAAAAGACTCCATTTTATCATTTTTTTATGGCTGAGTGTTACCCTATTATATAATCTATTAAAAATTATGCTATTGTGAACATGGATGCACATATATCGCTGTGATATGATGATTTGAATTCTGGGAAGATACCCAGAAGGGGAATAAGTGGGTTTAATGGGACCTCCAGTCCCAGGTTTTTAGGAATCTCTACACTGATTTCCATAGTGGTTGTACCAATCTACATTGCCACCAACAGTAGAGAAGGGTTAATTTTTCCCCACAGCCCCTCCAGCGTTTGTTATCAGTTGGCATTTTAATGATAGCTGTGGTGGACTGACAACTGGTGATCAACTTATAACACCTACCTGAACTGAATCAGTTTGGTGCTGGGTGTGGGAGGCCAACCTGAGGACTGTTGTCAGCAGCATAAGAGGCAGAACCAGAAAAGAAGAGAGGCTTTTGCAAGCTGAGAAGCTGTTGGGTGCTGTTAGAAGCTATAAGGGGCAGTTGGTTC
Source organism: Dinomys branickii (assembly GCA_004027595.1). Taxonomy (NCBI): domain Eukaryota; kingdom Metazoa; phylum Chordata; class Mammalia; order Rodentia; family Dinomyidae; genus Dinomys; species Dinomys branickii. Next base: position 1,621 of record PVLD010034090.1, on the reverse strand, counting down.
TCTTGGAGAATTTTGTCATTCTGGCTTTCATGATGAACTTGGCTATTCTCATCAGAGGAGGAGCTCAGGACCTTGTTGTCACTGAGAATGGCTACAGTTTATTTTGGGGGAGCTCTGGTCCTCGCTTTGAGCATTGCTTCTAGCTCCTGAGGGGAAGATGGTGCAGTGCTCATTCTCCTGAAGAAGTTTGTTCCATTGGCTTTCCTGATGGGAACTCAACTTTCATTATCATCAAAGGAGCTCAGGACTTCACTGTTGCTGAGGATGGGTGTGGTACTTTTTGAGGGAGCTCTGGTACTTTTTGAGCATTGCTTCCTGGCTCCAGTGCAGGTCCCTCAGCCTGCTAGCACAGATCCTTCATCCTGCTGGCACAGACTTTATAGCTTCTACCACTGACCTCTGGGTCTTTCCAGCACAAATCAGTGAAACAGGCCTGCATGAGATATTGTCATGGGCTCTAGGCCTCCAGTTGGATTCGTGGGAGGCACTGTTATTGGCTCTAGGTCATCAGCTGTATTCTTTGGTCATTAATGTGTGGACAGATTTCCTGCACTCTCTTTGTATATGACTTTTTGGGTGATTATTATAAATAATATAAAATGTGTGTCCTGTATTATGTTGTTCTCCTTGCAAAAACCCCAGACTAGGACAGTAGCCATTCTTTCACATGTGAGATGGTATATCAGTGTTGTTTTAACTTGTATCTCTCAAAGGACCAGTGATATTGAACATTTTTCATCTATTTACCTCCCATTTCTGTTTCTTCATCTGATAAGTGCCTATTCATCTCCAAAGCCCACCTTTGTATTGGGTCTTTGAATTCTGTGGGTCTGATGTTTTTCAATTTATATATGGTCCAGATATAAGTCTTTTGTCTACTAGAGACTGTCTATAATTTTTTCCCACTCTGTGGGTTGTCTTTGCACTTTGTTGGTGATTTCTTTTGTTGCACAAAATCTTTTTAATAAAATGAGATCCCATTTGTTGATACTTTCTACATTTCCCTTGCAGTCTGCGTTTTGTTCATGAAGTCATTGCCTTCCACTATGTCTTTGAGACCTCTGCCTAATTTCTTTTTCAGTAGATTTCCTATTTCTATTTTAATATTTAGATCCCCGATCCATTTTGACTTTAGTGCATGCTGATAGATATGGATCTAGCTTTAGTCTTTGGTATGTGGAAAGCAGGTTTTACTAGCACTATTTATTACAGAGACTGTCCTTTTTCCAGTGAACATGTCTGGCTCCTTTGTTAAAGTTAAAGTGGCTGAGTGTGCTTTGGGATGTATCTGCATTTTTTATTCTGTTCCACTGATCCTCAAGCTTGTTTTTTGGCCAATACCATGCTGATACTTTCATAGTAGTTTGTAATATAATTTAAGGTCTGAGATTGTGATGCCCTGATTTGACTTTGTTGTCCAGGATTGCTTTTGCTATTTTAGGTCTTTTCTAGTTCCAAATGAATTTTGGGGATGCTTTCTCTAGTCTGCGAGGCACATTAGTGATATTCTCATTGGAATTGCATTAAATCTGTATAGAATTTTGGGAGTATAGCCATGTTCACTATATTGGTTCGCCTATCCAAGATCAAGGATTATCTTTCCATTTTCTTTTTTTTTTTT
>PVLD010034089.1:0-12999 GCA_004027595.1 Dinomys branickii | reverse complement strand
TTTTTTTCTGAATAGTTGCTAAGCACACAATAACTACAAGCCCTGGAGAGGGAGGAGAATCTGATTTCCACAGTAGGCATGTTTCAGTTATCACACTTTGTAGCTCAAAAACTTCTTTGCTACATTTTATCATTTCTGTCTCTTCAGTGATATTTTCTGTTAAGGAAGACCTCACTCTCATACTTCCTTTGGTTGTTTAAAAATAGTTTTCTTTAATTCTTTGACATTATTAAAAATACCTGATTTAAAGTCCTTCTTCAGAAAATCCAACATCTGGAATTCCTCTGGGACATTTTGTACAGATTGCTTTCCTCCCATGTATGCATCATGCTTTCTTGGTTTTTTTCTTCATGTCTCATAATTTTTTACTAACAACTAGGCATTTGTTTTTTTCCCAGTTTTTGGCTATTATGAGTAATGTTGCTGTGAACGTTCATGTGTGGACATATGTTTCCATTTCTTCTGGGTATATTTCTGGGAGTTGAATTGCTGGACCACATGGTAACTGGATGCTTAACTTTTTGAGAAACTGCCAAAATGCTACACCCTTTCACATTTCCCAAGAAACATGTGAAGTTTCCCATTTCTCCACATTCTCACCAACATTTTTATTTTTCTTTTGATTCTAGCCATCCTCAAGGGTTTAAAGCGGTATATCCTTGTTTCAGTTTGCATTTCTAGGGTGACTAATGATGGTGCGCATCTTTGCATGTGCTCATTGCTTTTTGTATGGCTTCTTAGGGAAGCTCGTTACCTGCTATCACTGTGAGAAGCCGCTCTAACAATAGCGCCACCGCTAACTGCAGAGTAAACTGTCCACTTCCCTTATGTAGTAGCCCGTGCGTCCTGGTGCCCTTCTTCCCAACGTTCCCTCTCTGTCACCTTTGCTGATTTTCCCTCAACACCAGGGTCTCTAGACACTGGACAGATTGATTAAGTCAAGTTTTGAACCCTTTCTATTCTTTGTTCTCTGGCCCTAAAGCCCTCCTCCCACTCAGGATTTTAAATACCTTCTTCGTGCTGGAGGCTCCCAAATTTCTATCTGCAGCTATCATGCCCCTTGATCTTGTGTCTACAGCCCTGCCCATCTCTGTGTTGATGTCTGACGCTTCTCCTCCAATCTGAATTCTTCACTTCCTCCTCTACATTCGCCCTTCACACATCCTTCCCTGCTGGGAGAACATCAGCTTCATCAAACTTGTAATTGTTCAGGCTGAAACTGCAGTGTCATTCCTGAGTCCTCTTCTCTCACCCCAAGTTCAACCTGTCAATAAACTCTGGCACTTCTATCTTCAAGATAGATCCAAAATTCATGCCTGGTACATACATGAGGCAGTTGTTTAAAAATAACAGGCAGGGCTGGGGATGTCACTCAGTAGTCGAGCCACTGGCTTAGTGTGTGTGAAGTTCTGGATTTAATTCTTAGTACTGTAAAAACAAATAATGAATATGCAGATATTTAATGATAAACCACGTGAGAAAGTAGCATAAAAGTCCTACATGGTGTATATCCAACTGGAAAAGATGGCTCTAATAAAGATTTCATAGAAATGACCTTCTAAGTAAGCCGCAGAGCTATTTGCATATTGTCCAATATTTTTCTCTGAAAATATTTATCAAATCACAGAGCTACTGAAGAGACTGTAGTGTTTCTCTTTTTTTTTTCTTTTTGAGACAGGGTTTCACTATGCAGTTCACTCTGGCCTTGAGCTCACTTTCTAGCCCAGGCTGGTGTCGAACTTGCAACAATCCTCCCGCCTCAGCCTCCTGAGTGTTGGGATTACAGGCGTTCGGCACCATGCCTGGCAAGACTGTAGTACTTTTAATGCAGGTGTTTATGAAGTATGGTTCCACTTTAAACAGTCCTGGGACACATGTAGGCAGGAGGGAGGAACCTGTATTTCTGAAGTCTGACTATTATCGTATTCTATGTACAGAATTATTTTATACATAGGATCTCATTTAATTACCTGACTTTTTTGTTGTTGTTGTGCCAGGAATCAAACTCAGGACCTTGCGCTTGCCAGGCAGGTGCTTATGCCACTGAGCTATAGCCCCAGCCCTCTGACTTTTTTTAAAAAAGCTATGATTGACTTGACATGCAGTAAACATTTGGAATGTTCAATATGCTTTGATAAGTTTGAGGTATGTATGTACCCAGGGAAGCATCGTCAAATCAGAACCAGGGACATATCCACCACCATGGCTGTTTCCTTCTACCACTTTGTAAGATTTTCTTTCCATCCTTCCCAGAGTCCAAAGCAACCAGTGATCTATTTTCTGTTGCCATAGCTTAGTTTGCATTTTCAAAGTTTTATATAGATGCAACGATAACCTTTTTGACCCTTTGTTGTCTCTCACTCACATCTTATGATTGAAGAAATAGGTTCGTAGAAGTTATGTAACTTCCCTAAAATCATATGAGAATAAGAAATGGATCTGGGATTCCACCCAGTTCTGCCTGTCACCTCCATGTGTTAAAAGGGAAGCTTTGAATGGTAAAACAAATTGTCAGAAGTTATAATGCCAGCAAGGGGCCAAAGTAGGACAAAACTCACTCTCGGTTGTTTATGTGGCTACTAGAAAGAGCTTATGACTCATTTTAGATTTCACTGAGTCCCAGTCATTCACTGGACCTTGCAGTTGGCTTCCCGTAGGAGACCCACTGTAGGATGTTTTGACAGAAGCTTCTATCAATAGTTTGCTTCAATTTGTCTGAGTAATCAACTCCTTTAGAGACTGCTTTTGATTTCCCTTGAATCACTGTTCTTTTTAGAAAGACACCAGACTGAGCTTGAAAGGAACCACTTGCCAGTTGAAGTTTTTCCTCCTTCTTTCCCTCTCCTTTCCTTTCTTTCTTCTTCCCTCCATTCCACCTCTGCTTTGATTATAGTTTTCTTTCGTTTTCTCTTTTAAAGTACTTACATGTGGGGCTGAGGATGTAGCTCAGTAGTAGAGCTAGCACGAGCAAGGTCCTAGGTTAAATCCCAGCATCGCAAAAATAAAACAGAAAGTCCTCACTTACCCTGAGTCATCGTTACCGTTCTCGTTACCTCTTACTTACACTCTTGGTGGCGTAGAGTACGTACCGGGATAACCCACGACAAGCCGTGAAAAGTTTGGTTCATGAGCCTCTAACGCTGTCATATATTACTACTTGCTTTCTAATCAGTGCGCTTATTAGACACATAGGGTGCTTTTGTATCTAAGAGATCACATTAGTGTGACCATAAATGCCTGCTTAGTACTTGAAAAGTTTCATTTGTGGGTTAGAAGTTATGTACATATTAAAGAACAAGTTTTAAAAGATAGAAAGCAATTTATGTCAAGCACTCTCTGAGAAGTGTATTGAAATCATTGAATACTTTTCAGAAAGGCATAAAAATCTCACAGTATTTTTATGTTTTTTGTTTTGGTTTTTTTTATTGTTGTCTTTTTGAGAGAAAGTCTCCCTCTGCAATTCAGGCTGGCCTTGAGCTTACTTTGTAGCTCAGGCTGGTCTCGAACTCAAAACTATCCTCCTGCTTCAGTCCCCCGCATGCTGGGATTACAGGCATGCACCACCATACTTGGCCAGCATATGTTTTTGAAAAAATGATTTTAGGTATGTACAACTATTGTGCTCTATCGACGTCAGTTGAAATGTCAGAAACTATATGGTTTGAGAAATCTGAAAATGTCAGCTAACTAACCTGTAAAAAATAATGATCTGTAACCACTGGGATAACATATTTAAGGATAGACGAGATACTGTTAGTTCCCATATCCCTAAATGCAAGCTCAAATACTCTAGGAAAATATGTCAATATGAACATAATTGATGGGTGAGCCATATTTATAAAAATGTAAACCAGAAAGGAACAGAAATAATCTTTAGAGTCTGGTTATAGAAACATATTCTCAGATCTATGCCCAGCCAGTTCAGCCAAGCAAGAGGAAAGTACAATACTAAACAATTTTTCGATGATATTTCAAACTCAATCCTCCTGAAAGATTCCAGGTTTCAGATTTGGGCTCATATTTATGAGACCAAGATCCAGCATTTAAATCTTCTTTTTGGAGCCAGACGAACTATATACATGGAACATGGCAATTTTTTTAATAAAAGAAAAATAACCTTTACAGAGAGATTTTTATGACTTCTATACTTGGGAAACCTGTTTGTTCTCTGGTATTTTCAATGTTCGATATTATCTTTTATTTTTGTTGGTTTGTTTGTTTTGTATAACATGCCAAGGGGCTGGGGATATAGCTCAGTGGAATAAGCGCTTGCCTAGCAAGCGCAGGGTCCTGAGTTCGATCCCCAGTACCGCAAAAAAAAAAAAAAAAAAGTTTCAAAAATTAAAAAAAAAATGTATAACATGCCAAGCCAAAGAGCTTATACCTAGGGCAAAATTCCTATAGGTGAGAAGAGAAGAATATAAATACAGCATGGTAAGAGAAAGAAGGCAAAGGTTTTTTGTTTAAAATCTCCAACTGCAAACCATATAATCAAGAGACAAGCGTGTGATGGGAACATTAAGGTAAAAGGTAAGAAGTGAAATGTCCTCATTCTGGCTGGCTTTCAATCCTTTCTGACTTCAGTGACCTTTTATTCTAGAGACACCAAGTTCCTGGATTTTGCTATTTTTGTATGTCCCACATTCTATGAGTGCAAAGCAGAAAAGATGCAAAATGCAGAAAAAGATGAAGATACCCCTCTATTTTTCAATCACATTGGCAAAGTTATCCCTCCTGCCCAAATCTCAATTTTCCCATATGTAAAATGGACCCACCTCAGAGGGAGCTGCTGAGATCAAAGAAATCTATGCACGCCCAGGGTTCAGCAAACAGGAAGAAAGGCCTCAGGCCATGGTGGTGATTTAGAACAGGAAGAGCTAAAACCATTATCAGTTGCTTTCATGGAACTGTGAAGGCCTGGGCTTGCTCTAGTCAGCCGCTTCCTTTCTTGCTTGCTTTAGATGGTGCTTGTTTCTCTGTCTTGTTTAAAACAACCATCACCAGCTAGGCATTGGTGTATGCCTATAATCCCAGCACTCTGGGAAGCTGAGGCAGAAGGGTCTCAAGTTTGATTATAGCCTGAGTAATTTAGTGACTTCGTGAGACCCTATCTCAAAAAAAAAAAAAAAAAAAACAAGCTGAGGATATAGCCCAGTGCAAAGGCCCTGGGTTCAATCCCTAGTGCTGGAACAAAGAAAGAAAGAAGAAAGCCACCACCACCTCTGTCCGTGCTGCTCAGACTTTCCCATTACAGCCAGGATATAAAGAACCCAGACTGAGAAACAGAGGCTGACTGCCAGCCCCAGGGATCTGCGAGGCAGGAAGGGTGGCGAAGGCAGCTCCTCGGTCCCAGGCAGGAACGCAGCCTGTGTGAGGACCTGCAGCCAGCACGGTGTCCACACGCCCTGGCTTTCAGGGGCGTCTCCTTATTCTTGTCCTGGGTGAGGCTCTGAGGAAGTAGAGTGGGAAGGAGGAATGCAGTGCACCATGGCATGTTGATGGAATGCTTGCAGGAAGGAAAGGAAAGGAAGCAGAGTAATACAGGGGTAAGAGCTGCACCGGGATACGGCCCAGGCAAAGGTTGACCTTGATTTATTTTTGCAGGGGACGGGCTCCGGAACATGAGGAAAATGCACACTGCCTTTCTTCGAGTCGGGTGGTGTTTTGCCTATGGGGCCTGGTGGGCTTTTGAATGTTCCAGCAGGCTTGGGATGCAGTGGAACCCTTGGTCCTGAGCTCAATCCAGTATCTCCTTTGCTGTAAAATGTGTGCCCTGGTCTGCTGTGATGCTACACGAGATCCAGGGCAGAAAAAATCCAGTGATCTATAAATGTAAGGACAGCAGTGCCAGATGCAGCTCTTACCAGAATCACATACTGGTCTCTATGAAGAGGAACCAGTGGCACTTTCCAGATGTCAGTGGCCTCCCTCATCTGGATTGCAGGATTAAACGTTTAATTCTTCATGCTCTGCCCTCATCTGCCCCCTGGAGTCTATTTTCCATATAGCAGCAAGAGTGGGCCCTTATAAAATTTAGATCAGAGACCACGTCAGCCTTCCCACTGCTTCCTAGCTTATGCAGGGAAAATACAAAGCTCTTCAGTTATCTACAGAGCTTTTACCTGCCGCCCCCCACCTTTCTGACCTCATCTCTTCCTACTCTCTCCTAAGCGCACTCAGCCACCCTGCCTTCCTCAGGCATGCTCATGCCTCAGGGCCTTTGCCTGTGCTGTCTCCTTTATCTGGAGTCCTAGTCCCAAGGGCAGGCCTCATAACTATCCCCTTGCCTCCTTCAGGTCTTGGCTTCAATATGCTGGTCTCAGGGTTGGGTCAGGGAAACAGAGTCCTATGAGTGTTATGGGATAAGGGAGTTATAGGAGTTAGATCTTACACAGATACGGAGCAGCTGAGGAAGTGAGAGTCTGGCATGGTTCTGTAGCATCAAGTAGTCATTAACCAGTTCTGCTGAAGCATAGCCATGAGAGAATAAAACCAGGGCTTGGAGGGAAATCTGAAAAGCCAAGAATGTGACCACTGAAGTGGACTGTGAAAGGGGAATTTGTAGCAAAGTCTGTGGGACCTCATAGACTTGCACTGAGGGCATAGCACAGGGACTAGGGCCATTCTTGGCTATTTATCTAAAATATTTAGCTTCCAAATAAAAATAAGAAAAAAGAAAAACCCTGCTTCTACTTAACACGATGCGTCTACTTCTCAAATAACTGAAAACACAAAATTCCACTGCAGCTATTTTAGAGTTACTTATATTCATTCTGCTTGTAGCTGAGCTAAGCCCCTCTTTGGTAGTCTGGGACTCAGATCCTGAGGTTTAAGGTTAATGTCTATGAACACATTATGTTAGCGTGTTGAGAAATGGAACAGGAAAAAAACAAATGAACTGGTGTGCATATATTTGCCTATGGAAGTAAGGAAGAAATATTAACAAGTACCATGTCTTTGTTTCTGCAAGAGATCATCACTTGTATTTCTGACTTTTCCCATCTGTTTCCCATTGGTCACAGGCATCATCTGAGAGAAGAAACAGCAAGAAAAGAAGCCATGGGACCTGAATCACTTGTTCACAGAACTCATTGTGCCTCTGGAACCTTCTAGAAGCAGCCTTGGCAACCCGATTCCACGTGATGAGGAAGTCCTGCTGTGTACAGCACTGTAGCTTCATGGGTCAGCTAGCACCCATGGCATGAAGAGCATCTCACTCTGAATAGTTTAGTTTCCGGGGGCTCAGTAACAAACCGGAACTATTTCTCAGAAGGAAAACGCTTCACCACAGGGAATGGTAGAAATCTGTTTCCACATTCACAAGGTCTGAATTGAGGAGACAGCCCCAGCCTCCGTGCAGCATCCCTATCTGTCCCAGGCTGTGGGGTGCACCCTGGAATCTATGTGGGATTTGGCCTTGCAGCCCACAGGGCAGAGCAGCTTTCACAGCAGCCTAGACCTGCTGCAGTGTCATCGCGTTCTGCGCATCCCATTCAAAACAGGGAAGCTTTTCACTGTTAGGCAAATGGGCCGGAGAAGCAATCTGAAGTAGTATGTTTCCTCCAAAACACTCTAATGTCACTGGGCATTCTGCTTTTCCCATTGATTAGAAAGGACCATACACGGCAAACTCTTCCTGACCTTGGAAGGGGTATCTTAACACGGCCCAGACTCTGGACTCTTAGAAATTTTGCTGTAGTGATAGGCTCCTAAATTTTGGTACTTTATAGCCTATTCTCTGGCCCCTTGATGTCATCTTAAAGTGTCTAGGACAGGTGCTACTTCCTGCTCAGGTCCAATCAACATGACATCCTGTTCTTATAGCCCCTTTGCAAATTGGTAAAATCCCAACTTCCCTTCATTTCCCCACAATTACCTACCCAACTTTACATGCTACAACAGCAAACTTTTTAATGTTCTCTACAGATGAAGTGTAGGTCTCCGAATAGGCCCCTCAATATTTTTAATTGCTTCAATATTAAATGGATAGTCCTGGCCTCTACCTAGTAAATTTCTACTCTGCTTCAAGTCAGAGGGCCTCCCCTGTGAAACCTGCCCCTCATCCCCCTGCATTGTGTTCCTAGTATCCTCTTATCCCTTGGCGGTGCATTTTCTCCACCAATTGGAATTTCTGCTTACACATAAGGTCAAGCTAGCAAAGCCTGCCGTACTTCTCTTCCTTAGCCGGATCTTAGTTTAGTGCCTTCACTGGTGTTCAAGAAAGTCATCTGAATTAACTTAGCTTCCTTCTTAGCCAGTCATCATTAAAGTAGGTGTAATCAGTGCAGGATAGCATGAGTGATCTTAATTCACACTTATTTTCAATACTTAATATGCTCAATTTTCTTCTACGTTAATTTCATAGTTGCTTTTCTTTCTGGCACTGGAGGTTGAAGCCCAGACCTTTACACTGGGCTTCTACCCTGCCCTTTTTTATTTTGAGACATGATGTTGCTAGAGCACTAGGTTACTCAGGTTGGGCTTGAACTCACCATCCTGCTAACTGGGATTACAGGCAAGGACCACCGCACTCAGCATATTATACATTTTATAGATAATACATAAGAGTGCAACTCTCACCATCCCTACTTCTGCAAAAGTTTGGAAATAAAAATGTACATGATAAGAAAATTGTCTTGGTTACTTTTCTCTCATCGCTGAGACAAAATACCCAACACCCAAAATGAAGGAAGGAAAGGTTTATTTAGCTTACAGTTTGTGGAGGTTTCAGTCCATACTTGGCTGGTTCTGAGGCAGAGTGGCACATGGCAGAGGGCAAGCATTCATGGCAGCAGAGCACAGCAAAAACAAGCAGCAAAAAGGGAAGAACAGCTGCAAGCAGCCTCCTTTTCTCCCCTACATTATAAACAGGCTACCCCCACCCAGGGGGCATGTAGCTCTCACACAATCTCCAGGCCCTCCACTTCCACAGGCTCAGGATATGTACAAAGTAAGCACCCTGGCTTCCTGCTGAATCACTCAGCCAAACCTCTAGACTCCCCAAGTTGACACAATGTATCAACTATAACGAAAGTACACATGATGAAAGAGATATAATTCATCATATGTTGGAAGATAGCCAAGATTTTCTCTGTAAATCTGTGGCTGAGGAAGGGCAGGCCCCAAAGTTCAGTTTAGTTCAAATCAGACAGGGTTGGTTTGAGGTTACGACTTGAAAAGCTCTTAGTATTCTTATTTAGGGGCTCTGAGACGCCCATGGCCTAGCAAAGACAAGGAGGTCCCGAGGGCCAGAGGCTGGCAGGATCATTCCCAGGCCTGCCTTGAGTTCACCTGGCTCAGCCTGGTGTCCCAGCACCTGCGCCTGGTGATTCGGAGAGAAGGTGCTGCAGGCTGTCACAGCCTCGGCTGTGCACCATAGTTGCTCATTTTTCTGCTCCTACTGGACCTAGCAAGTGACCTTCTGGTTGTGATTTGGCTTCTATCCCATTACAGTGGATGTCACCATTACAGTTCTTACTATCAATTGATAAACTGAGTGTGGTTAGTAGGCTTCTTCCAAGATATTCTGACCCAATCAAATTCCTGGGACTAAAAGTGTAGACTGACCCGGTTTTGGCAGTCAGCCCCATTCTGCCCTGGGAACTTCACCTCCTCCTGGACCTTCTTACTATGACCACCTCCTAAACCTTGGTGGCTGCTGGTCTGTGGACTCCCTGGGACTCACGCACTGCCTGTCTGTGTTTCCCTTTCAGAGTCTCTTTGCATACTCCATGTCTGTCACACGGAGAGCTGTCACACGGCTAGCTTAGCCCATAAACTGTGTAGCCTGTGACCCATTCTTCATTTAACATCTAAAATTTATTTGGAGTGCAGTTAACACATTGATAAAGTGTCACTCTTATAAATGCATCCAGTGGAGTTAAATACCATAGCAATTGGATACCCACCATATGCATTCTTAAGTGCTTAAGTCAGCTGTTCGTTAACAGTTGGGAATTTTATATGGTTCCTTTGGGCTCTTTATCTCATATTTCCATTCCCTTTCTCACAGAAAACTTTACCCTACTGTAATGTATTTTTATTCTTGAAAGTCTTTTATTGTTCATTTTAGCATGATTTGCTGCAACAAATAGGCATAAACACATTCTGAAATTAAGTTTTATTTTTGTTTCCTGCGGCCTGAGCCTTTAAATATTTTAAAATATCTTCTAGTGTGAGTTATTATTAGTACCAATACATAATTAATCAAAATATCATAAATGTTACAAATTTTATGGGTAATTATTCAACATATACCAAAGGATTTTACGGAAAGTACCTCTCTTACTGAGATAAATGAGGCTGCATTTAGAAAAATTAATGTGTTTGTGCATGGATAAAGCTATTGCTATTGTTAGAAGGCTTATTATTATTATAACTATTGAAACAGGCTTTACATGAATTCTGTTTTTTTCTCATGTGAGGATTGAACCCAGACATGTTCTACCACTGAGCTACAGCCTCAGCCTTCTTTGTTTAAGTACTGGGGATTGAACTCGGTCTGAGTTACACACTGAGTTGAGGGAAGAATCTTGCTAAGTTGCCCAGCTTGACTTCAAACTTATGACCCTCCTGTTTCAGCCTCCTGCGTAGCTGAGATTACAGGTGTGCGCCCCTGCACCCAGCACTTCTACTCCAAATTCCAGCATTATAAATAGAGGAACAAAGGGAAACCTTGTTCACATAAAAAAGAACAGATGGGAATGGAGGGTTTTGTTGTAGTAGTATTGCTACATTTTTGGTATTTCTTCTAAGTTATATGCCAGAAATCATAAAAATTACATCCCATTGCCTGGCAGCTGACAACTGCATTCCGTCTACCTTTCGTTCTGTGAGTGGAAAGAACTGACAATCTCCGCGCTCATCAAACAATCCTGCCTTTACAGTCTCCCCTCCCTCAACACCGTGGGCAGGATGTTGAATTGTGGCTTCTCTTAGTGCCATTTGTTTCACACCCAAGGCAAAGCATCACAGTTAGCCAGTGTGCGAGGGAGGTGTGTGTTTCTCCTGCAAAGAGCATGGAGGGTGATGTGCCTGCACGTTCCCAGGAAAGAGTATGCGTGAAAGCTGAGACTCTGAAAGTTAGTTCTCTTTCACTTTCTTTTTTTTTTTTTTTAATTTTATTTTAAAGACAAAAGAATGGAGACATATGAACCAGAATAAGCCATAAACAATACAGAAAATACAAAATTATACAGAATACAATAGGGAATTACCACTGGATGTTGTACTACACAATGTTATCTTCATATTAGTTAACACAAAAACATTAAAGGAAATACCGAATTATAGAGAAGATAGTAAGGAATTTGCACTGGATGCTGTATAATATAAAGTTATCTTCACTTCTGTTAATACAAAAACCATTGAGGAAACACAGAATTATAGAGAACATAGAAGGGAATTAGCTCTGGATGCTGTCCTACATAAATGTTACCTTCACCTTTGTTACTCAGTTACACAGATGATGGCCCATTTGATCATTCAGTTTTTCTCCTCTCTCATCTCTGTTGCCCTACCACTCAATCAGTCATCTTCCCTGTGATAATAACTGTACTCCTGGGTTTATCTATACCCCTGGACTCTCGCCTTGGGAAGACATATAGCTGCCTCAGACCATACTATAACATACATGGGTGTATACAAACTGCCATGGTCGGAGGTGGAAAAGCACATATGCTCACAGCAGACCGCCCAGCTCCACCCCGTCACCATCCTATGGGTGGGGGCAGGTCCAGTCCGTGAGGCGCCCTCAGTGGGGCCCTCAACAGAGCAGCCGCAGGGCCCACACCAGAGCAGCCACGGGGCCCACAGCGGAGCAGCCGCGGGGCCCACAGCAGAGCAGCCGCGGGGCCCTCAGCGGAGCAGCCGCGGGGCCCACAGCGGAGAAGCCACCAGGGCCGAACTGAGGAGCAGCCGTGGGACCCACAGCAGGCAGCCTCCAGGGCCCACTGTGGAGTAGCTGCGGGGCCCACAGCGGGAGCAGCCGTGGGGTCATGCAAGGTTCATATGTGCAAGCTGCAAGGAGACCCTCTTGGTGCTCACATTAATAGTTTGGGGTGAGTCCTGAAGACTATAGATTCTTCCCATTGTTGCCAGGAACAGGCAGTGTTTACTCAAGCCGCCGAGACTCAAGGTGCTCCCAGAGAGAGTTCAGGGTGGGAGCTGAGTCCCAGCAACCCAGCTCGTGCTTCCTGCCTGATGTTGGAGTGAGAAAGGCATGGAGCCAGACGATCCACCTCCATCTGCATCTCCCTCCCGTTGCGGCGCTGGAGCCCCCGTCTGCTCCTTGCCCGGATCCCTGGGAGCAGCCGCCGCTCACTGCTGAGGTTCCCTGCTGCTTTCTGCCGGTAGCTGCTCACCCAGCTGAGAGGCAGGGGGCCACCATCTTGAGGCAGGTGCAGAGCCGGGCATGGTGGGCTGTGTACTAGTTGCACTGATTCTCTCCAGGCGCTGATTAGGAAGGTTGCCACAGGGTGGGGACTCTGCCCCAGTGGCTGTCGCAACCTCTCATTCTCACACTGGGTTCGACAACTTCTACCGACCACCACTGCCTCCTTTCCTGGCTGCGCCCTCCCCTCTCCAGCCCTGGACCAGCTCTTGGAACTCCGCTCTCCTCTGGCCAAGTTGGGAGGCTTCCATGAGTGTGGGCTTCTGAAGCTGAAGCTGAGAATGCCAGAACGAGGGTGTGGGCCATGGGTGTGCTTGGAGCAGTGACTTCCTCCTTCTCCCCTCCCTCCGACTGTGCCATGGCGGATCTCTGATCCTTTCCTCCAGCAGACGTTTTGCTTAGTCTTTCTGAGGGCTTCCATTCCCATTTCAGATCCTTCCTGAGTTCAGGATACCCACCTCTTTCCCTTCTGTCCTTCACATGTTGCTATATTCCTATATTCCTTTGTCTGAGTGGCATTCCTCCGGGAGGTTCTCTCTCCGCTGCCTACCTGGTCGCCATCTTGAAGTTCTCTCGTAAAATTTATTTAGTTATTTGTTATTTTCTAG
>PVLD010034088.1:0-13001 GCA_004027595.1 Dinomys branickii | reverse complement strand
CTACTATCTTATCTATAATTTGGTATTTCCTTTAATGTTTTTGTGTTAACTAATGTGAAGATAACTATGTAATACAACATCCAGTTCTAATTCCCTACTATATTCTGTATAACTTTGTATTTTCTGTATTGTTTATGGCTTTTCTGGTTCATATGTCTCCATTCTTTTGTCTTTAAAATAAAATTAAAAAAAAAAATACTGGTCATATTGTAACAGGAATATGTGCCTCCTCCCCAACCTGCCAGTATCTTTAAGTTTCTTAGTTGCCCAGGTAATAGTTCCTATTCTAGTTCTGGTTGCTTCTGTGTCTTAGAAACAGCTGCTTGTGGTTATGCATAACTGGTCACTATGATGCACGTTGTATAAATCAATCCCAATTGAGAAGCCATTCTGCCTCTGTACTTCCTGCTTGCTTATCTCATGTAAGCCCAAGACTAGCAGATATCAGGGCCTAATATTTTGGGAGTAGTCCTGATCAGTGCCCATTAAAGTAAATAAATCTGCCTCCAAATCCTGGGTGTCATTTTTATGTATCTGTTTGCTGTTGCATCTGTTATGTTCAGCCAGGAAGACTGACCGTGCTGACCTCTGGTCACCAGTCATGGCCCTTGCAGACAGAGCAAGGACCTCTCCAGGTTGTGAAGGAAAGGTGCGTCCTTGAGATTTCCGGAGTCCTCTCAGAGGTCTGGAGGAGGATTCTGGCTTGCCACTCAAGTGGCTCGCATCAGACCCCAAAGAAAGAGTATACAATGTGTCTAACTGCCTCCTTCCTTCTAGTAAGACCCCTGGGGGCACCCCAGTTAGTCTTTCAGTCCTGTTCACTTCAAACAGAAGAGGTTGTTCAACTCTTGTTAGTTAAGGCCACTCTCAAGGGAAGGCAGGTTGGAATGTTCAACCTCTGAGTGCTGCTGAATAACTGTGTGAGTGGAAGGAACAGGGTAAGCAAAAGTCTGCTCCATCTGTGTGCTGAGACTGGGAAGCCCTGGTTGCAGTGGCTGACTGGACCCTCACCTGCAGTTCTGCGGCAATCCACATATAGCAGAGGCCTTGCACCTTCCTTAGCTAAGCTGTGCCTAAGACCCTATAAGGGGCATGCCAGGCTGGTATCTAAATGGTCTTTGTGGGGCACCTGCCCTTTATCTGTTGTGCTATCATTCAAAGGTACACAACATATGTTGTAGGGAGATAGAATGGGAACGAATTAGTTAAAACGAATTAGTTAAAACCCACAGTCCCTGACTGCAGGGAAAGAGGATTTTACAGAGTTAAAAATGAAACCAAACCACTCCCTGCATCTCAAAACAAAAAAAAGGAAAAAGAGGCCCGTTCTTCCTGAGAATACCACCTTGGCACCCTCATTGACTGCCACAGTTCCTGCCAACACATAACTTCACTTCCTGCTCCCAACTCATCTCCTTCCAGCCAGCTGAACTGGTTCCAGCTGGCCATTGTCTGCATTCAGCCCCAGAAGCCCTCCCTCCAGACCCTTCTGCTTACATGCCTTTCCTGGTCAGATGGCATCATCTAATGCCCACCCAAGATGACTATCAGCATTCTTTTTGAGTTCCACATTTTGACTGAGGAGAAATGGGACTATCAGCCCTGAAAAATGAGTTGCAGCCTGTTGGACCTGAATAGATAGGACAGACCGAGCTCTATCAAATTGGGCCCCTGAGAGCCCATGATCATTGCAAAAGTCAGGGATGAACCTGTGACTTTCCTGGTAGACAATGGAAGAGAACTTTCTGCCTTCAAAAGTTCCCTCTATCAAAAAGTTACCATCACTGGGGCAACTGGGATTCTTGCCTTTTTCCCCTTCTGCCAGACAAACAGCCTGGGGAGACATCTCTCACACCAAGCCAGTCAGCCTCCCTCTTATTTAACCCTGCACTTTCAACTTTGACTGTTCCCTGAGAAAAAGATGATTGCCTGCGTTAGCCTGAGACAGATAACCAATCCTAGAGTTCCGAAAACTCTCTTCCCAGGGGTATAAAGGCTCACCTCTGGGCCTGGACATCAACCATGCCACTTCACCACGACCCCTGCTGCTGTCATATGTCACAAGAAACACACAGAGGCATCCAACCACATAGCCTGATAGACTGTTAATCACCTTGGGCAAGATCTCTGTGCCATTAACAACACAGCCATCCCTTTACATTCTGCAGTTCCTAACCCATGCACACTTTTTGGACTGTTACTCAATTGCAACAAGGGTTTGGGAACTCTTCCACTATTTCCGGGGAGGCTCTGACAACAGATTTGGCTGCTCTGAGACAGGCTGTTTCTCTGTCCCTTCCAGCTCTACAATTCTGTCACTGCAAATTGCACCCAGGGGCAACCCCCACCTACATCAAACAGTATCCTATGCCATGAGAGACTTGGCTAGAAATTCAACCACACATCCAGAGGTTTCAAAACTACAAAATATTTATAGACTCTTAAACTGCTGAATATACCACTCCTGCCTATAAAGCCAATTCAAGATATCTAAGCTGCCAATCTGCCTTGATTGCCCTCTGTATGTGTTGCCTCAGCCTTCTGCGACCCACATCCTGCTGGTACACCTGCCGTCTTCTGCCTTTAGTTGGCTCCTGTCAGCCAGCCCTTCTCCACAGAGACCTCAATTCTGGACTCAAAAGCCAACTGACCTGAACTCAACCTCCTAGAGGTTCAAAAACTTGTTTCCTCTTTACTTCACTTCTGATTGACGACACCCAAGCTGCCCACTGGGAGAGCACAAAAGCTCTGCTAAGCACGTCTGTATCTCCAAAGCCTATCCAACAAAGTAAATTGTTTCTGCCAGGTTTGTAGGTAAGAAATGGTACTTCAGAGCTGCTACTGGTATTGCTTCGCTATGCTGCTGATCAGGCTTAGATAAATACTCTATTGCTGAGCTCCTGTACATTCTCAGCTCCAGAGATTTTAATCTGGATCTTTCCTTGACTTTGTAGTCTGAATTGCCTTTTGTCCCCAGCCTCACCCTAGTGTCAGTGCTTTCTCCATGTAGAGCCTAAAGTTCAGGAGACTCAGACAGGGCTTGCCTTCAGCTTCTACACTATGGAGATTGGCAGCACAGGCTTTAGAACTAGACTTGGGTTTGAATCCAGAGCCAGACCTGCCCCCACTGTTCTGTAAGCCCAAACGGCAGCATACCCCTGTATCCAGCTCAGACTTTAGTGTCTGACCTAACAGTGGACTCTCCCCACTTAAAAACATAACCCTACAGAAACAGCTTGTAACCAGTTAAAAGGCCAGCTATATCTGTAGGCATCCCTGCACACACATAACCCAGGTACATATTGACTCCCTGTGCAAGTTTCAGAGCTCCAGCTTTAGATCCGTGGGAAAATTTACTGGGACAGCTCCTCCAAGTTTCACTTTTTTTTTTTTTTTTGTGGTTAGCACACCATTTTAATTAAAATGAATTCAGATGAAGAACAGGACTAGAATGGTGTTTAGTATCAACTTCTGGGAAACATTTTCTTTGTGTTTTTTTTTTTGTTGTTGTTGTTGTTGTTGTTGTTTTTGGCGGTACTGGGGATTGAACTCAGGACCCTGCGCTTGCTAGGCAGGCGCTTATTCCACTAAGCTATATCCCCAGCTCCTCACTTTTTTTTTTGTCTTTTTGAGACAGGGTCTCACTGTGCAGTTCAGGCTGGCCTTGAGCCCACTTTGTAGCCTAGGATGGTCTTGAACTCACAATGATCTGCCTGCCTCAGCCTTCCGTGTCCTGGGATTATAGGCCTGTGCCACCACACCTGGCATAAAGGCTCACTTTAAAGAGACAGTGCACTCAAAGCCCTGCTCTGGTCACTCTGGAAGCTGACCAATCTGTGCATGGCTGAAGCCTTAGCTAGGGCCCATCCTAGGATCACTAATAATCTATGACATTGTTCAGTTTCCACTACTTACAAGCTAAGTGGTCTCTGATTAATATCAGCCTCAACTTCTTCATCTCTTAAATGGAAATGATAAAAATATGAATTTCATAGATTCTTCAGATGAGATTGGGCACATTGAGGGTAGTATGACCATAGACTCATGGATTCTTCAGAAGGTTAATATAATATACAATAAATAATCAGGTCCTAGTTTATAATTAGGTCAGTATAACCAAAGATGACTTTGGTAGCTTTTTTTGTTGGTGACTTCTGATTTCTTTCCTAAACTATTCCTTTTATTCTCTCAAGTACTATATTCATAATAATAATAATAATAAATTGAATATAACACAATTTAAAAAGACTTCTGAATCTCTTGAAATTTTACTTTACAGATCATGATAAAGTCATTCTAAGAAAAAAAGACCACCTTGGTTACAATAGGAAAGATGCATATTAAAATCTCTGGGGCTGAGAATGTACAGGAGCTCAGAAACAATATTTACCTAAGCCTTAATAACTTGCCATCCCAAAAAAACAAAAAAACAAAAAAAAAAAACTTACCATCCCCAGCACAGCACAGCAATACCAATAGCAATTCTGAAATACCATTTCTTACCTACAAAGCTGGCAGAAACAATTTACTTAGTTGGGTAGACTTTGGAGATATAGACATGCTTAGCAGTGGTGACAAGAATACATAAGCATTTGTTGTTGTTTTTGAGACAGTCTCACTATATAGTGCAGGCTGGCCTTGAACTCACAGAATCCTCTTGCCTCAACGTCTAACCATTTCTTTCTTGACTCAGCAATTATATTTCTAGGAATAGATTGCAAAGATAAACACACAGGTACCTACTGGGTGTGGTGGCACACACCTGTAATCCCAGCATTTAGAAGGCTGAAGCAGGATTGCTGTAAGTTTGAGGCCAGCCTACAAAGAGTTCAAGGCCAGCCTGAACTGCATAGGGAAACTCTATCTTAAAAAGGCCAAAAAAAAAAAAAGAAGAAGGACATACAGGTACAAATAAACAAAGATGATACACAAAAATATTCATGGCAGAATATGAGAGCAGAAGACTAAAAATAAATGTCCTGTCAAGAAGAGACTAATCTAGCTGGGCATGGTGGTACACTGCTGTAATCCCAGCACTCGGGAAGCTGAGGTAGAAGAATTGTTGCAAGTTCGAGACCAGCCTAGGCAACAAAGTGAGCTCAAAACCAGCCTGAACTGCATAGCCAGACCCCATCTCAAAAAGATAAAACATAACAAAACAAAAATTAATTTATATAAACTGTGACTATCCAGTATATAGAGTACAGTGCATTTGTAAGAATGAATTAGAAGTATTTCTATATGTGTAATCTATAGAGTATGGAATGATAACCACTGTACAGAATATATTTTTATATACTGATCTGGGGTTGTCTCCAGAATCTACTGTAAAGCTAAGGAAAATAAGTTACTACTCACAGAGGGGAAGGATTTTAATGTGTGTGCGCACACATCTGCAACAAACTAAGAAATATATGTCTTAGTTACTGACTTAGTTGCTTTTGTTGCTGGGACAAAATACCCAACACCTAGGGTAAAGGGGAAAAAGTTTATTTAGCTCACAGTTTGTAAAGGTTTCAGTCCATAACTGGCTAGCTCCACTGGCAGGGTGGCACATGACAGAAACGTAACAGTTCATGGCAGCAGAAGACAGCAAAAGCAACAACACAGAGAGAAGGGGGACAGGTCTCTCTCTGTCCTTTATATTGTATGCAGGGTACTGTCCCTAAGGCTAGTGTAGCACTCATATTCTCAGGCCAGCATTGGACCATGAATCAGTCACAGACACTAGATTTGGCTGCCTCTGAAAAGCACCCACCCACAACTGCATGAGGCTTTGGGGGACATCCAAACAGAAACCATAACAGTTACGTTCTCATTGCTGGGACAAAAATACCCAGGATCCACAAGTTAAAAGAGGAAAGGTTTATTTTAGTTCACAGTTGTAGAGGCTTCAGTCCATAGTCTGCTAGCAGAGGGCCATGGCAGAGGAGACAGTTCATGGTATGGCAAGAAGCAACCTGCAGTAAGCCTTCCTTTCCCTTTTATCCCATCCAGGCTGCAACCCTATTGGTTAGTGCCACTATTGGAGATCCAGCCACCTTCAAAAAGCCCCACATATCAGTGCATGAAGCTTTGGGGGACATCTAGATCCAAGCCATTACAGTATATTTACTGTCTCAGTGATGAGGAAATGACTAAGACAGATTCTAGTATCAGAGAAGCGGAGTTTCTGTGATGTCACCTGACCGTGTAGTTCAGAAGCCTCTGGAATTGGTCTGTGGGAGGAGTTTGGAAAGGTTTGGAGGTGCCATCTGGAGAAGCAGGCCTAGCATGCTGTAAACTGAGCTGGATGGGAGAGCCTAGTCAGAGCTCAGAAGACCAGAATACTAATAAAAGGGAAAGACATTAAAGGTCAGGCTCAGGAGGTTTCAGTTTGTCAAGGGCTCCATTAGCAACTGGGTTCCAGACCACATGTGTTATGCTCAGGAAGAACAGTCTATACAAAGAGGTATTTGGAAGAGCAGGAGACGGAAAATAGGAAAGATAAAGAGCACAAACAAATCCTGCTGGTGGTGGTGCAAGCCTGTAACCCCAGCTGTTGGGAGGCTGAGACAGGAGATCATTGCAAGTTTGAGACCAGCCTGGGCTACAAAGTGAGCTCAAGGCTAGCCTGAACTAACAGTGAGACCCTGTCTCAAAAAGACCAAAAAAAAAAAAAAAAACTGATAAAGAGAAAGGGATGGAAAAAGAATAGTTTCTCTAATGAGGATGCAAAAGTGAAATTGGATTCATTTGCTTCCCGAGACTGATAGATGCCCTTTAGGGACAGTCTATCACTGTTTTAATTCTCTCGCTGCTGAGGCAAAGTGCCTGAAACACAAAGTTAAAGGAGGAGAGGTTTATATGGCTGACAGTTTGTAGAGGTTTCAGCCCCTAGTTGGCTGGCTGCATGGCAGGGTGGCATGGTAGAGGCACATCAAAGAGCAGGACACAAGCAACAGCAGCAGCAATAAGTGATAAGCAACAAATGACGAGCCATAACAGGAGCCCTTTCTGTCCCTGATATTCTTACCTAGGCTAAGTGCTTTGGGAAGGTGGCACCCATAGCCTTCATCCTAGCATTGCACCATGAATCAATCCCAGCATCACATCCTTGGTCCCAGCATTACACAGCCTAGATCCAGCCACCTCTGAAAAGCCCCACCTGTAATCACACGAGGCTTTGACGGAGACATCCAGACACAGTATGACTTTGGGAAGAAGATGGACAAGGAGGAGATGGATGATCAAGACAACAGCAAAACTAAGGGCAGGATGAAATATAAGTTTGATGATGAATCCAAATTTATGTGTAGAGTCATAGCCGGTGTAAGCAAAAATCAGGAGGAAGAAAAGTCAGGCAAGTGGGAGAGCATGGTGTATACAAGGAAAGAGGAGCAGAGGCAAGCAGAGGAGCTGTAGGAGAAGCCTTTCACAGAGAGATTCAAAAAGAAAGACAGAGGAGGGACCAAGAAAGCAGGCACTAGGGGTTGGGCCTGGGAAGAATTTCCGAGTGACTGCTTGCAAGCAGTCCAGCAGAAAAGCTCATCACTTCCCCCCAGGGAAGATCTCTGAGAGTCAAAGGAGACTCTTCCTCAGGAAAGTCTTCATTTTCCATTACTCAAGAGGCTAAAGTTGATGTTCAGATGGACTCGTTTGACAGTGACCTCTCGTGACCTAGCGGCTTATTGGCCCAGGAACATAAGCATTGTTGGGATCTAGCTCATAGCAACAAAAAGGAACAGAAGTTTCATTTCATTTCCCAGCACATACAGTCAGCTCGGTCTCGGCACAGCCTCTCAGAACTGTTTGCCCAGCATATAATAATTGTTCACCATGTTAAAGAGCAGCACTTTGGGGCCTCTGGAATGACACTGCATGAATGCTTGCTTTACTAAATACCTAAAGAGGAGAACTAACAGGTGGCAACTAAAAACAATTCCAGAGGTACACAGGAAGATAGACATTTCTGTCAGTACATTCAGAAAACATGATTGGCTCATGACAAAATGAGAAGTCCTTGGGAACCTGGCTACAAGGCTGAGGGAAAATACAAAGATGACCCTGTTGATCTCCTCCTTGATGCTGAACCTTGTAAAAACATAAGAAAAGAGATTTCAAACAAGGTAAATCCAGAGGATCAGTGGATTCCCACAACTCAAGCCATTCAAGGGAAAGGTCAGCTGAGAAAACAGAAAACAGAGGATCAAAGAGCCACCAGAGAACAGAAGATCCTCTCCCTCCTTCCAGTCTTCTCACTCCTACAAAGTGGAAGAGTATCCTGATGGGACAGAGGGGAGAGAAGAGAGCTCCACAGGCTTTGACAAAGCAAGGGGACCAAAGACTTCGTGGGTCTAAGTGAAAGAGATGGCGGTACAGTTTGGGAAACCTTTCAATTTCAAACCAGAAGGAGAGGCTGGGGCAGAGGCAACTACTCTGGTAACAGTGACAATAACAGTAACAACAATTTTTAAAAGAGAAACCAGGAGGAGGAAGGGGATCCAGAGTATACACCCCAAAGCAGAAAGCATTAATTGCATGATAGTAGCCAAGGTGAAGGCAGTGGTAAGTGGGTGAACTAGAGCTGGAGTTGAGGAGCCTTTCCACAGAAGGTCAGAGCCAGTTTGTGTTCCAGAAATCCAGTACCAGCCCCCGGTGGACCCAGGACAAGCTCAGTGGGCCAGAAGGGGCGATTTGAGGTGAGGAGAATGCAACAGAGAGCAGAGAGGAGAAAGACAATTTATAGCCTGTAACTGAATAAGGTCCACTCCTGATGGGAGCCCTTGCCCAGGGGAGAAGGAAGATGGCTGGTGAAGAGCTGAACAGAGGAGCCTCAAAAAGATGGTGAACAACATGCCCCCATCAATCATGCAGAACCCTATTAGACTGGAAAGCATCCCTGCTGCTGTGTCCCACTAGTCAAGGCCCAGCTCTCAGCAGAACATGACATGTTGGACTCTAGCTGTGTTTCTCATTTGAAGTTGTTGGGCGGGGTGGAGGCTGCAGTGGGGGAGGGAGAGAATGCTTCATTTTGGTTTGTTCGCTATTAGAAATGAACAGTTTTATTTATTTATTTTTATTTTTTGTCTTTTTGGGGCAAGGTCTTGCTATGCAGTTCAGGCTGGTGTCAAATTTGCAACAGTCCTTCTGCTTCAGCCTCTGGAATGCTGAGATTACAGGTGTGCACCACCACACCTGGCTTAAAAGTTTTATTTTTAATATGCATTTCATTTGGAGCTAAGAGGATTAATTTGATGATTTTCAGTCTCTTCCTCTGTCTTGATTTTATTTTTTTATTTTGTCTTTTTGAGACTAAGTCTTGCTATGCAGTTTAGGATGGCGTTCAACTCACTTATAGCCCAGGCTGGCCTTAAAAACTCATAGCAGTCCTCCTGTCTCAGCCTTCTGAGTGCTGGAATTACAGGTGTGTGCCACCATGCCCGGCTTCTTATCCTGATTTTAAAAGCTCCTTTTTAAATTTTCTTTTTTAAGGCATATGCAGTAATAATAGCAGAAAGATTTAAGTTGGACAACTTTGCTTCTTAAAATAGGAAGCAAAGCATGTAAATATTGTAGAGTTCACCTCAGTTTGAGCTCAAACTGTTTGACTTTTTGTAAAATCCAGCTTTGTATGTCAAGGAGGAATTCAAAGCCTTTCTGATCCCCTGTGTTGCCCTTTTCTGCACAGCCATGTGGCATGTGGAGCTCCTTCTAACCACTTCCCATGCACCTTGCTCCTTGGCTGGGCTTCCCATTCTCCACCAGCAGCTCCAGTGTCCTGAACTTCTAGTCCCACCGGTCCTCAGCAACAGGGGTGGAAAATGGAGGGCAGTTTCTGGTTGATTTTCTAAGAAACTTTTGAATTCTGTTATCTTTACAAAGGTAAGGTGAGAAAATAATTTTTCAATATTTTTATTAATCTTTTTATAAAAAGAAAAGCCTATGATCAACTAAGGAAGGTACGCTATGGTGGGTGCTTTCTTTTTTTGGTACCAGGAATTGAACTCAGGACCTTGTGCTTATTAGGCAGGCGCTTATGCCGCTGAGCTATATCCCCGGCTCGCTGAGTAGTTCTTGAGGTTGTGTTTTTATTTCTTCTTTTGTCTTTTTAATCTTTTTTTTTTTCCAAACTCAGGACCTTGCACCTGCCAGGCAGGTGCTGTTCTGTTGAGCTATATCCATAACCCTCTCTTTTTAATCTTAAATTTAACACTCTCAGAATTTGGGAAGAGATGTGCTCTTACGATGAGTCCTTGTGCTTGCCTTCTGAGGAGGCCGCCCCCAGCAGGTGAACCACATGGCCTGTGTGCATGTGTTACTGTCCTCTCCTCTTCACCCTAAACTTTACCTCTTGCATTGTTGTGCTCTCCCTTTTCTTTACTACATTTCTATAGTTAAATTGGTTTTATTTGAATGATTTATGCGCAGGGGAAAATTTAAATTTAAAAACTTAAAATTGTTTCAACTCTTTCCAAAAATAAAATAATAAACAAACAAAGCCAAACACTTTGTATCAAAACAATAGGAAAAATGGCTTGTGGGTGTGTCAGGAAAGAGCAGGAACCTGATTTTGAGCCTGCCAAAGTAAAAGACTTGGCTTTGAGAACAAAGCCCCAGGCCACTCCGCCGGAGACGGGCTGCCTCGGGAATTGGCTCACAGGAATTCAGTTCACCATGGTCAGCCATCCAGGCACTCAGACCTATGCAACCACTGGCAAGAAGCAAGAGAGCTTAGCTGCTTGCTCCAGCTTGCAGCAGAGCTTGGCATTATCCGCATGCTCCTGGTATTACACGTGTGCAGAACGGGAGAGCTGTGGGGGTAAGGAAGTCTTCTACTCATACTTCGTAAGGCCTTGGAGGCCAGGCAGTGTGTTCCTGAGGGTGCAGTGTGTGAAGCTGAAGGTGCAGTGGAGACCCCAGAAGGTTGGAGAGGCCAGGAAAATGGAAGATTTCAAGGAAAATTGCAAGAAGTGAGCAAAGCCAGTCCAAAAGAGAAGTCATGAGAAATGTAACCACCCGCAGTCTTGTAGCCTAGGGTAGGGGTGACCAAGCCCTTGGAGTTCACACCTTGAACATGGAGATGCAGGATTTAATATTTTCCTTCTGGGTTTTTGTCTTGCTGTGGTCCTTTTCTTCTGCCTTCTTTTTCTCCTCCTCCTCTTCCTATAAGGATCCACTGGGTTCTTGCCATACCCCAGGAAGGAATGGCAGTGAGAACGAGGAAAGAACAGACAGGAGACAAAAGCTGAGGGGCTGGGGATATAGCTCAGTGGAATAAGCGCTTGCCTAGCAAGCGCGGGGTCCTGAGTTCAATCCCCAGTACCACAAAAAAAAAAAAAAAGAGAGACAAAAGCTGGATCAGGTGGAGGTCCAGGTCCTCTTTCTCCTGAGCGGAGAAAAGCAATTGCCTAGGAACAGTAGAGCATTTATTTTATACCCTCGAGATGTTGATCAGTTTCAGCCTCTCTTCCCAGCAATCAGTGAATAAGTTACAATGGCTTGTTTGGGTGCTTTGAGGAGCTCCCATATTCTTCGGCTAGTTTTGTCCTGCACATGTAATTACTTTTACTTCCAACACAGCTCTCTTTTCTGTTTTTTAAATGATGAGTGCTTAGCTGAAGCTGGAAAAGATGTGCTTGGAGAAGACAGACCCAACATCCCTAACAGTGGTCAGATACCAGTCTAGCTGGCAACTGTCCAAAGTTGTTGGTGATTTTAATCCTTTATAGCTAACATCATAGTATGGCAATGCTTGTTATACATCTTGTGGTTACAGTTTTCTACTGTATGTTTAAGACCAAGGTGAGGTGAGGTGCCTATTAATTTCTTTTTCCTATCTATCAAGGTCAGTTAAGTCTCCTCAGGGTTGCTTTGGAACCATGCATAGCACCTCCAGATCCACTGTCAGTGTTAGGCATCTGGATGAGTCATGGCCATTGCTTGACCAAGTTGCTTTCTGTGAAAGCTTGAGAGACCTTATCTCTCCAATGCCTCTCCCTAGGCACACTGTACACCTTTGAATCACTTTCCTCTGTGGCTCCATAATCTCCTTGATCAGAAAACCAGGTACTCAATTGAGTTATAGGATGCTCTAGCAGAGGTTCTTTTTTGTCCTGGGTTCTCACTGACCTCAGAGGGCTAGGGCCAAAATATTGGCTATCCTCTTAGCCCATATATCTTTCTAATTTTTGGTCTCCCAACCTCAGTTGTTAAACATCCAGAAGAAAAGCTTAATGACATTACACCATAATAGAGGCCATAAGCTTAACATTACTATTTATCTGAAATAATGGAAGCAATAAGCTTAATATTACTGTCTATCTGAATATCAAACACCTTAAAACATAAAATGGAACCGTTATTCTCCTAACAACCATGGATATCCTAATATTTAAACTCCTTCAGAATGTTAACAGATAATAGTTACCTATTTTTACATTGAAATTAGGAATCAAAACCGTACATACATTTGTTGCATTACAATCATGATGACATTTTGTAATATACTTAAATTTTCATTTTGACATAGCATAACCCTTTCAACCAATCATCTCTAATACATAAGAAGCTTTTACTTAACTTCTTATCCCTTATCAAGATATATATAAGTTTTTGTTAAATGCAAATTCTCAATCTGAATGAAAAGTCTTATCATAAGAAATTTTTGACTTCCGGGAAGATGGTGACCGGATAGGCAGCAGAGAGAGAACCTCCCAGAGGATTACCACCCAAACAATGAAATATAGCAATATGAAGACAGAAATGAAGACTTCCGGGAAGAAGACGACCAGCCGAGAGAGCGAGTGCAGAGGGAAGAACGGCTTCAGCTCCTGAACCCGACAGAGAACGCGCTACTGGGACAAACTGCGCCAAACCGGGCAGCGCTCCGGGATCCCACTCAGAACCCCACCCCCGCAGCCAGCGCTGCGCGAACTGGAGCAACAGCGACCGGCCGGCGGGATTTCTGAGTCGGGGAAAATCTCCATCCAGGGAAAAACATCTGAACGGCACTCCTGTCT
>PVLD010034087.1:0-13002 GCA_004027595.1 Dinomys branickii | reverse complement strand
AATTACCACTGGATGTTGTATTACATAATGTTATCTTCATATTAGTTAACACAAAAACATTAAAGGAAATACCAAATTATAGAGAAGATAGTAAGGAATTTGCACTGGATGCTGTATAATATAAAGTTATCTTCACTTCTGTTAATACAAAAACAATTGAGGAAATACAGAATTATAGAGAACACAGAAGGGAATTAGCGCTGGATGCTGTCCTACATAATGTTACCTTCACCTTTGTTACTCAGTTACACAGATGATGGCCCTTTTGATCATTCAGTTTTTTCTCCTCCCTCATCTCCGTTGTCCTACCACTCAATCAGTCATCTTCCCTGTGATAATAACTGTACTCCTGGGTTTATCTATACCCCTGGACTCTCGCCTTGGGAAGACATATAGCTGCCTCAGACTATAACATACATGGGTGTATACAGACTGCCACAGTCAGAGGTGGAAAAGTACATATGCTCACAGCAGACCGCCCAGCTCCACCCCGTCGCCATGCTATGGGTGGGGGCGGGTCCAGTCCGTGAGGTGCCCTCAGCAGGGCCCACGGCAGAGCAGCCGCGGGGCCCACGGAGGAGCAGCTGCGGTCCAGGCTTTATTTTGATAGAATTTCACTACCTCTTCATTTCTTAGATTACTTAAGCAATTTTTGTGTTCTGCAATTTGCTAGTTTTCCCAGGTTGTTCCTATAGCAGTCATTCATACATGTCTCCCATGGCACATCTCTGTAGAATTTCTTTTGGGACAGATTCAGCATAGCCCGCTTCTTCACAGCAAAGTTCACAAGTATATCCTTCAAAGTTACTGCCTCCATGGCGTGGGCTGATGGTCTCCCAGGATCCTCCAACGCAGCTCACAGCCAGCAGAAATTACAGAAACAGGTCTAGTCAGTGGGTGCTGTCAGCAACACAAAGCCTGCAGTGTGGCACCATCACACAGGAAGTGCCCCATGTTGCAGACTGTTATCTTCAAAGTAGTTGCTCAGATTACCAGGTAGAGGCACAGAAAATTGAATTAAGCATGAATTGTTCCTTTCAATGAGCTAATAGAAATTAGGGAAATTATCTTAGCTTGTGTGTGTGTGTGTGTGTATTCTCTCTTTTCCCCCATCCCACTTCTTTCCTTTTGAGCCGTTTCTTTCCCTTTCACAGTATCTGTCATTCCTTTTGGATTTTATTTCCTCTTGCAGGTTCTTACACTAGCAAGACAATTCAATGTTTACCCAAAAGGGGAATAATTGGCTTGAATGGGACCGCTAATTCTAGTTTTTCAGGGATTTCCACACTGATTTCCACAGTGATTGCACCAGCTGTACATTTTTTTCCCCCAGTGCTAAGGATGGAACCCAGGGCCTCATGCATGCTAAGCAACCCCAGAGCCATACCGTGGGCCCAGACTTTTTGAAACGCAGCTTTGAAAATCATTCATGATCTCACTGGCGTCACTCAGACCGTCTGCAGTTCATTTGCGTTAGGTGCTCTACCACACATGGCAAGACGACAGAACACCACTTATAAAGCAGTAACTGACTTTAGCTTTTTTCCTTGGGGATCAAATCCAGGGCCTTTGCACCAAATTACATCCGTTTTCATTTTTCAGACAGGGTATTGCTGAGTTGCTAAGTTGCCCACTCTGGGCTCAAATTTGTAATCTTCCTGCCTCAGCCTTCCAGAGTGTTTGGATTACAGGCATGCAACACCACACTCAGCTTGCTTTTAACTTTTTATTATGGAAATTTAGAAAAATACACAAAATAGTTATAGTGTGAGGATTAAAAATTATGTTCAAAATTATTCCATACCTAAAGTACAGTCTAGGGTAAACGACAGTAATGTTGGTCAAACGAACTGCCCTGAGGAGACGAGAGGGGCTTTTGGCGAACAGGGGCCTGGGTCTACGCACGTGCAGCTGTGACAAGCTCCGGAGCAGGCAGTGTCTGGGCCGAAGCGCCAGCAGTTGCTCCTCATCTACCAAGGGGCAGAGGAAGGTTGAGCAGAGGCAGGTTAGTACGGGCAGGGATCGCCGGGTGCTCTGGGCTCAAGATTCCATCTTCCAGACAGACAAACGCAGAGGAGGAATCACCCGCTAAGACTGAGAAAAGCGTGTGAGTGGGGAGGGCACAGAAAAGCCTCGGGGACCTGAATGGCTCCGAGTGGAAGAACGGATGGTAGCCACGTCCCCCGATACAGAAAGGGGCGCCACGGAAAAGTGGGCAGAGACGCGCTGGCCTCCTGCCTGTGTTACCGCATTGAGAAAGACGACGGCTCGGAGGGGGCTTGGAGGGAAGCCCAGCTGGGAGGCTGTAGGTTTGATCCCCACCAGGGTGGAAGAATGAATAAAATCCTCAGGCCCTAGGCGTCCTTTGGGCAACACCCAGAGAGCAAAGGCCAGCGGCTCCAGAACAGAGGAAAAGCTATCAATTTTATCGGGAAATAAAATACACACAGAAAAAAGCAGTAAACCCCACATGTGTGGCTTAGCAAACTCCTGTGAGGTGGACGCTCAAGCCAGACATAAAAGGTGACCCAGGGGCCAGGGATAGAGCTCAGAAGCTCAGCGCTGTCCTGGCAAGGTGAGGTCGTGAGTTCAATTCCTGATACCAAAACCAAAAAGTAACTTCCCCTCTGAGACATTAGGAGATCACCACACACGCCTTTCTCCTGTGGTAGTAAAGGACTCACATCTGAGTTTCTGCTTAGAGTTCTTATTATGCATACCTCAATAATAAATTTTACTTTTTAAGAAGTTGTGTATCAGTAGAATCCCAGGTAACATATTCTTCTGAAGCTGCTACATAGCCCTCTGCAGAAGGAGCCTGTCCCAAAATCTTTACCCACTGTGTGATGTATGAGCACTGAGGCTTCCCAGGGCCATGCTTCTGTGCTGTGTCTCGGTTGCCAGTGCCATGTTTTTGCTCTGTGTCTTGGTCCCCCCAGTGCCACACTTTTGTGTATCTCAGTGCCCAGGCTTTTGTGTCTTAATGTCCAGGACCACACTTGTGCTGTGTCCCAGTCCCCAGGGCCACTTTTGTGCATTTGTCTTAATGCCCAGGGCCAGGCTTTTGTGCTGTGTCTTGGGTCCCCAGGGCCATGCTTGTATGTCTTGAGGCAGCACGTGGACACGTGTGGTGGAGGGAGTCTCCAGGTCCTGAACCCGTGCATGTTGGGCTTTGTTAGAGACTCCCAGGGCACCTCTCTCCATACGTTTTCCCACTTGTGAGCTGAAAATTCTCTCTGCTCCAGCACCTCCCATTTTGAATTCTGGCTGATCTGTGGAGCATAGTAGTAGCTCACTGTGGTTTGAGCTGACCCTTGTTTTCATACACTTTCCCAACATTTGCATTTCTTCTCTGGAGAAATAACTTCCTGCTGATTGGATCTGGAAGGTCCTTCAGAGGTCCGAGTGAGAAAGGCATGGTCACTGGTCGGTGTCAGTGTGAGGGGCTGGAGTCTTGACCCACCTCAACCTGTTGGGAGGTCTCAGGTCAGGGGCTGTGCTCTTGAGGCAGTTGTGGAAACCGTTTCTTCCAGTTTTTTCCTCCTGGCCATGAGTAGAGTGGATCTGATCTATTTATCCGTGTCTCTGTGTGGAATTTTGCTCACCATATGTGGAAGATAGTATCTTGCAAAGACAACCCACCCACGATAATTGCAGATTGTTAATTCAGAACAAGAAAATGTGCCAGGGATACAGCTCAGCTGCACAGCACCTGCCCGCCAAGCACAAGGTCCTGAGTTCAGTTCCTGGTACCAAAAAAAACACAGAAAATGAACTCTACATGACCAAGGCCCATCCATGATCTTCCTTCACTTCATGCAATTGGTCAACGAGGAGACACAACTGATTTGTGTACCAGGCATGCTCCAGGCCTTGCTCTCCTGAGTGATCCCTCATGCCCCCGGGGCCCTGCTTCCTCTCTTGCTGGGAAGTTTCCCACTTCCCTTCTTTGATCTGGTTAACTCCTGCCCATCCTTCAGATGTTAGGTCCAACAACTACTCCAGAAAGTCCTTTCTGTTCTCAGGATGAGGCTGGCTCCTCAGTTATATCTGCCACTGTGGACATTCTGCCTTTGCCTGCATGGTTTTTTCTTTTGTCTTTTTGAGACAGGATCTCTGATATGCAGTTCAGGCTGGTCTTGAGCTCACTTTGTAACCCAGGCTGGTCTCAAACTCACAATGATCCTCCTGCATCAGCCTCCTGAGTGCTGGGATTATAGGAGTATGCCATCACACCCGGCTTCTTGCATGGTTGTTACAATAATGCATCTCTCATGCTACACTGTGTAGGTTTGTCTTACTAGACCAGGGGTTCTCATCCTCTGCACTAGGGACTTTCAGTGCCAGATAATTTTCTTTGTGGGGGGTGTTGGATGTGTCCTGTGCACTGCAGGATGTTTAGCAGCAGCCTCCAAACTGACAGCCAGGGTATCTCCAGACCCTGACAAGTGCCCTGTTAGAAGTTGTAAAGTTACCCCAGGGTTGAGAACCATGGTGCTAGGCTATGTCTCTCCCAAGAGGTCAGGAACTGTCTGTTTTCTGACTGTCTAGCATAGTGCCGGGCACACAGCAGATACTCAGTAAGTCTCTGTTGGAATGAATCAATGCGAGGGTCTTCCCTAAATCTAGAGGAAGGGAAATGAAGCACGAGCTTCCTCATCCCAAACAGGTGCCAACTGGGGGCTGCCAGTCTCGGCCAAATCCCAGAGGCCCTGGGTCAGAAGTGAACCAGCCGTGCCGATGGGAATTTGGGCATCAAGGGTGATGTGGAGATGACCAGGCTGGGGTTTGAGCCAGGGAGATGGGTTGGTGTGGTGAAGGCAAAGCACAGGGAGACCCTGGCGTGGTGTCCATGTGGGGCTCTCCACAGTATTGTTGGAGCTGGCTCCACATCAGGAGGGAAGTCCACGATGGCGCTCAACACTGGGAGGAGAAGCCCCAGGCGGGACAGAAGTCGCTGCATCAGATGGCTGAACTTCAGAGGGAGGAGTGTGCTCTGACATGGGCACCTGGGTGGCATCCGGATGTGACTTGGGAGAGAACGTGTGCCGAAGGCTTTCTCGCTGGCCTCCACCACCAGAGGGAAGGACAGCAGGAAGGAGGAGGGGCCCCCAGGCTGCAGGGGCAGTCTCCAAGGGTGGCCGTCACTTGCTGCATTTATTTCTTCTTGGCATTCCACGAGCCCCAGCTGGAGGGTGTCCCTGTGTTAGCAGACAGCAGACAGCCCTCCCTCACCAAGGCAGGGGTTGCTGAAGCCAGGCGTGTTTCGGAAAATGTAGTGCAGAATCATTAGTTCAGATTCTCTGAACCATTGGTCATTTCCTAGGAATCCTCTACACGAGGGTCAGGGACACATTCAAGGCAGGAGGGATGCTTGAGTAGTCTCCTACCCCACGTCCGTCTCTTGTTTGTTGGTAAGTTGTCTTTCTTTTTCTGGTACTAGGGCCTGAACTTCAGGCCTTCACACTAAGCTACATTCTCATCCTGTTTTAGAGTTTTATTTTGAGTCAGGGTCTTAAGTTGTGAAATTGCCCAGACAGAGCTGGAACTTCCGATCCTCCTGCCTCAGCCTGCCAGAGTGCTGGGGCTGCAGGCCTGCATTGCCGCACCCAGCTCAGTAAATCACTTTTTCAGTTATTTTACAGCAAACAGCCTTAGCTGCCAGCTTGCTCGGCAGTCTCCCCAGAGGAGCTTCCTGCAGTGAGGGCTCAGCCACTCCCACTAGGCTGTCAGCCAAGGAGAGGAGACTATGTCCCCAGCACAGCCCGTGGCAGTTACCACTTTCTGACGGTTTAGGGAAGCGGGCTCAGGAGGGACTTAGTACATTTGTCCGAGTGCCCTGGAGCTCTCAGCCGGCTCCAGATAGCTCTCCCACCATCACCAGGGGGACCTCTCTCCAAGGTCTAACCGAGCTCATGTGGGTCATCCCCTGAC
This sequence comes from Dinomys branickii, assembly GCA_004027595.1. NCBI lineage: Eukaryota > Metazoa > Chordata > Mammalia > Rodentia > Dinomyidae > Dinomys > Dinomys branickii. The sequence continues at coordinate 7,068 of PVLD010034087.1, read as the reverse complement.
GGCGTCAGATTTCACTACAAAGTACTTCTGGAAATGGCCTGTTCTGTCCGCCCTGACGCAAACCAGAAAGATCCAGGCAAGACATCCATGTTTTTTCTATTAAAAAAAGTTTCCCTTTATTTTCGGAGTTCATTCTTTGGCCAATATTATATTTTATGTAAAAAAAATTTCAAGTATATCCAAGCTTGATTTTACACTGAATACTTTTGTATTTTTATCTAATTATTTTATGGAAAAAAGGTAAACATTTCATTAAAAAGTGAAAGAATGACATTGCATATTGTTATCTTTAAAGTAGTTACTCAGAGTAGAAGGTATGGACATTAAAACTTCTCCAGTTGATACTAGCACAAACCTTCCTTTCCAATGAACAAAGACACTAATAGTATAACTCGACTTCTCCCTTTTCCCTTCTTCCCCTATCCCCATCCTAGTTCTTTTCCTTTTGAGCAATTCCTCCCCACTTCACAATATCTATTGTACATTTTAGACCTCAATTTCTCACACCAGGCAGACAATACAAGGTTTAACACATGCGAGTCTGGTTCATTTTACTCATGAGTATGGTCTCAAGTTGCATCCATTTACTTATAAAGTCTCAAGTTTATCCTTCCTTATGGCTGAGTAGTACCCCATTGTATAAAAAGACATTTTTTTATCCATTCCTTGGTTGATGGGCATTTGAGTTGTTTCCAAGATTTAGGTATAACAAATTGTGCTGCTATACACATGGGTGTCCATATATCACTGTGGTATGATGGCTTTAGTTCTTCTGGGAAGAAGGGAATAGCTGGGTCAAAGGGGACCTCTAATCCTAGCTTTCTGAGGAAGCTCCACACTGATTTCCATAGTGGTTGCATCAGGGGCTGGGGATATAGCTCAGTGGAATAAGCACCTGCCTGGCAAACGCAAGGTCCTGAATTAGATCCCTGGTACCACAAAAAAACAGTGGTTGCACCAGTATACACTCCCACCAACAGCGCAGAAGTGTTCCTCTTTCCCCACAACCCCTCCAGCACGTTATTGGTTGATTTCTTGATGACAGCGTTCTTTCTGGGGTGAAATGGAATCTCAGTGTAGTTTTAATTTGCATTTCTTGTTTAACCAAAAATACTGAACATTTTCATATCTTTGCTATCTGTATTTTTTTCATCTGAGACATATTTATCTCAAATGACCATTTTTGGATTGGGTCTTTGAATCTGGGGGGCATTGATTTTAATTCTTTATGTGTTCTAGATAGAAGTCTTTTGTCTGAGGGGCAATTGGATATAGATTTTTCTCCACTTTGTGGGTTGTCTTTTCACTGTTGATTTCTTTTGATGTGCAAAGTGTTCTAGTAAGATGAGATCCCAATTGTTGATTCTTTGAAGTATTTCCTGTGCAGTCTGGGTTTTGTTCATGAACTCTCTGCCTACCCTGATGTCTTCAAGAGTTCTACCTACTTTCTCTTCCAGCAGATTCAGTGTTTCTGTTTTTACCTTTATAGTTTTGAACGTGAGGAAGGACGTTGCAAAGGGCAGGGAGAACGCAACTCAAATGTGAGTTCTTAGCAGCCAGGGTGACCCCGGATGCCCCCGACACTTACGTGCCTTCTCCCCCTCAGAGTCCCCCGAGAGCACAGGAAGCTGCCAGAGCTCAGTGTCTCCTGCCCGAAGCCTCTGAATCCTGCACTCTGCTCTTAGCACCCCCACCTCTCCTGGGGAGCAGCTGCAGGGGTGCAGGGCGGACATCTCCCTAAGGTGTGGAACACGGAACAAATAGAACCTCCTGAGGATGTTGGGTGTTGGTCCTGGGGCGACTACAGTGGGTCCCAAGGGAAAGTTATGCTCTTTCCTATTGCCTTTCAGTTCACATTTTTAATATGCTTTATGTTTCACTGACACATGAGAATCGTCTGTGTTTACAGGGGACAGAAGTGGTACACTGTATAATGGTCTTATCAGGAGGACCCGAGGGCAGTCTCACACTGGAGCTCCTATTGCCCTTAACACTCAACAGCTTTCAACCTCTCAATCTCTCCCTGCCCCCACAACCTTCTCTCCTTTTCTCTCTAAATAAAGAATAATTTGGTTCTGGACCCAGAGTTTTGATGGGCAACGGTAAATTTCCAGAAGAGACTAGAAAGTAAATGAATTATTCTATCATTCTTGTATTTTTATTTCTAGTGTCACCACCTTATAAGTGTTTTTATATTTTGCTAAATGTCAAGCAAAACATTATATGTAAAACAAAGCAATGACTGTGTTGGTTTGTGGGCTATTGTTACACGTGATATACTAACAAAGTTTATTTTTAGTTATTTTTCAATTAGTGACTTTAAAACTGCATAATATGCCAAGAGTGTTAGTGTAGAACAAATGTCTATGATGTTCTAGAAGCTTGATCTCGGCGTGTGTATGTGAATCTTAAAATTACCCCAGGAAACATGTACATTCCTATATTTTTGAGGATTTCCTCAAATAGAAGACTGGTTTTCCCACTGATGGTTGTGGTTTCCAGTTTGTTTTTTAGGTAAATTTAAATTAAAACAGTAAGTTGGCTGAAAGATAAACATTAAATGGAAAAAATCATACAAGCCCCAGCAGAAGTGGGACAGGGGGCACATACTTGACATTTGTGTTTGGTTTTGCTTGGTACTGGGGATCGAACTCAGGACACTGCGCTTGCTAGGCAGGTGCTTATTCCACTGAGCTATATCCCCAGCCCTCATACTTGACATTTGTAAGTGTGACAGTCAGGCACACACTTCCTCTGCGCCCCGCTTCCCGGTCCCCATTGTTTCCCTTCTTCTCAAGTCTCCCTTTGGGAGTCCCAGGAAGACCTTTTGTGCTTCTGAGTTTGGGAAAGGAGGAGGCTGTGGGAGGAGCTGGCGGCCAGGGGACTACACAGCCTGTCAGTGGGGTGCTGAAAGCTGGCTCTGCCCGCCCCCCAGGTCACCACGATGCCCGAATACCTGAGGAAGCGCTTTGGGGGCAACAGGATTTCCATTACTCTCGCTGTGCTCTACCTGTTCATCTACATCTTCACCAAGATCTCGGTAAGGCCGGGGCCGCCGCTGCGGCCTGCGAGCAGCGCCATCACAGCTGACGGCTGGGCGCCCGCGTCTGCCTTTCCTCTTGTGGGCAGGTTGAGGGCTGCGAGAGCAAGGCGGGAGACGGGGACAGGGTGAGCAGGGACAGAGGCAGACGGGAGAAAAGCCACGCAGAGGGGCGCGCTCCCTCTCCGCAGCTCCGCATGTGGGCGTCACTGAACGGACTTCCAGCGGCCCTGCTGTTGGGACCGGGATCTTCCTCGTGCCATCAGCGGGGCTCAGCTCCGAGCTGGGTGTTCTCATGGCCACCGGGGCTACGCCTCAGCCTGACCTTTGGCTGGCCAGGCCTCCCGTGGCTGAGAACAGAGGCTCACCACAGCTCGGCGGGCCTGGCTCGGGCTGCAGGCTGTGATTGGGAGGAATTTGTCCAATGGGAGGAGGGCGACTGCGGAGCGGGCAGGAGGAATTCCCTTCCGAAACAGCAGGGACTCAATTCCAGCCTCAAGCTCAAAGACAGTCGTGTGTGGGGCATTCATGTGCAGCTGCAGGTGGAAGGAAAGCCTTACAGGGCACGCCCCCCCGCCGGGGTTCCTGGTTAGAGACGCGGGAGGGGCCTTCCGGAAGGATGGAGGAGCACCAGCCCGAGCTCGGAAGTCCGGGCGAACAGGGCACCTTGGGGGAGTGTTGCTGAGAGCCCGGAAGGGCCAGGGATTCCGAGTAAACGAGATGAGGCCGATGAGGCCGGGAAGTAGGCAGATCTCAGGGGCACGGCTGGCTCGCAACTCTGACCCTTGTATTCAGCCGTTATCTCGGGACCACAGGGGCACAGTCATCCTAACGGGGGAGAGGAGCGCGGTGTGACAAGGATGGGGTCCCGGAGGGGGCAGTGTGGAGAGCGGGGTGCAGAGGACCAAGCGGTGGAGCTGGAAGACCCCTGGGAAAGATCGGTTTTCCTTGGGGGGTTCGGCTCTGAAACTTAATTGCTGCGGGGTCCGGTTGCAGACCCCTAACCTGGGATGAGGTGAACCAGAACAGAAGAATAGTGTATGTCTCATCTGTGTTTGTCAGAATCGGGCTGGACCCTGATGCTGGCAGAACTTGCTGCCAACACGAATTCATCCCATCATTAATTCATCTGAACTTCACCGTTCTGCAGGTGGACATGTACGCAGGCGCCATCTTCATCCAGCAGTCCTTGCACCTGGACCTGTACCTGGCCATCGTGGGGCTGCTGGCCATCACGGCTCTGTACACTGTTGCAGGTACGGCGGCCCCGCTGGAGAGCTGGTGGGTGGGGACCGGGCCGCCCCGCCTTCTCGGCTCATCCTCCACCATGCCTCAGGTTAGGACCGTTCATTCGTCGAACCTTAGCACCTTACCACAGTCGGTAAGATTTCTGAGCCACCACCCAAGGGAAAAGAGAAACACTTGTTGCAGTGCACACCTACATAAAGGCTTTTCCTGTTCCTGTGCTCTGGAGCCGTTCACGGAGCACCTGCGACCTTCTGCGCATGTGCGTTCACATGGGCGAGCCAGGCCTCTGCAAGAGGAGCCTGAAGTTGGCCGGGTTTTCCTTCCTCCCTCAGACTTGTATTGGAGGAAAGCGCTGTACCATCACCCCTTCCTCCTATGCCATGGCTAAAAGCAAGTCACAGGGCCAAGCCCCTATTTAAGAGGTAATCAGCTTCAGTCCAACGAGAGGGGTCGCAAAACTGTATTGCAAGTGTTCCAGTCATGGGGAGTTACCGCGGTCATCTTTGCAACCAACCAAGCCAAAGAAACGTGTCGGATCTCTGTCTTCCTGGCTCTCCTCTCTCCCGACCCTCACCTCGGCGCTCTTCTCCACAGGCGGCCTGGCTGCTGTGATCTACACCGATGCTCTGCAGACGGGGATCATGCTCGTAGGGGCGTTCACCTTGATGGGCTACAGTAAGTGGCTCCCGGGCGGCTTGGGTGGGTGACCGCGGGACACCCGCGCCCATCACTGTAGAAAGCAAACCCAAATGCCAAAAGCCGACTACATGGGGACTTCTGGACAGGTCCTTTGCTTGAGGCAGGGTTATATTTAGCTAGAACAGAACTGTATTTTCTTGGAAATTTGCTATTCTACAGGTAAAAACATCTCCTGGTACTGATAGGAAAAATGATTTTATAAATGAATAAAAGGGGGTGTGAAAGGGAAAACTCTTAAAGAGTTCCAATTAACCAATACAGACTGGGTGAGAGAAGTAGAGAATCACCATTTGAGCAACAGGGTAATTGTTACAGGTAAAACCCAATGCCTGGTGCTCAAGATAGCAGGTAAAAGGTTATGAAAACAAAAGGTACAGTCAAAATATCAGTACTGCAGCCCAAGTATTTACTGGTGACAAAAGGGGAAAATAGCCACTGAGCAGGGGAGAAGCCTGGCACTCACCCTTGTCACTAAGTGGCTAAGGTTAATCCGACCTTTAACAAGACACAAGGGTGCCGCAAACATCAGACAGACCCAAACTAAAGGGCATTTCACAACATATCTAACCTGTCTTTTTCCAGGATCAGGTACAGAGAAAGAGGGGCCGGGCATGGTGGTACATACCTGTAATCACAGCACTCAGGAGGCTGAGGCAGGAGGATTGCTGCAAGTTCGAGGCCAGCCTGGGTTACAAAGTGAGCTCAAGGCCAGTCTGAACTGCAGGGCAAAATTCTGTCTCCAAAAGGCAGGTAGGCAGATAGGCAGGCAGGCTAGGAAACAACACAGACTAGAACGAGTCGAGGAGACAAATGGCAAATGCAATGCGGTCCTGTGGGCTGGACCCCGGAACAGAAAACATTAATGGTGAAACCTGGAAAGGCTGTAGCCCAGTACACTGTAGTTAACAGCAGTGTACCAATTCTGTCACAGCCCATTCGGGCTTCTGTAATAACGTATCACAGGTTGGGGGGGCTTATAAACAGACGACACACTCAGAGCCCTGGAGGCTGGGAAGTCCAAGATCGCAGGATCAGGAGTTTTAGTGTTCAGCAGATTCTGCTTGTGACTCACATGGGAAAGGTCTAGCTAGCTCCTCAGTAATCCTTTGTAGGGGGATTTTTCTACCCTCAGGACCTAGCTACACCCCAAAGGTGCCGTCATCTTGGGTTGGATTTCAGTATATGAACTGTGGTGGCACAAATATTCAGACCATAGCAGATGTTAGTTTCTTAGGGGTACGTGTGTGTGATACTGGGAATTGGACCCAGAGCCTTCACATTGAACTACATCCCCACCCCTTTCTTAGTTCTGTATTTGAGATGAGGTCTCACTAAGTGACCAAGTTGCTCAACTTGAGCTTGAGATCCTCCTGCCTCAGCTCCCAGAACGTTAGGAAGGCAGGTGTGCATCGCCAGGTCCAACTTAATTTCCTAGCTTTGATAACTGTACTATGGTTGTTGTACAAGATGATAAAATTGAATGTAGGGTATATAAAAAGAACTCTTTGTACTACTTTTACAATTTTGTGTCTGAAATTATCTCTAAAATATAATTGCTATTGAAACACATGAGATCCAGAGATGATACCCCATTTGAGGTTTACAGAGTTCATAAATATTGGTATTATGATTACTGTCTTTTTTTAGATGAGAAAATTAAGGCACTAGCTACCAAACAACTCACCCAAGATCACATGGCTCAAAGTTAGGGTTCAAGACAGGCCTGGTGGCATACAACCTGTCATTCCAGCTTTCTGGGAAGCTGAGCCAGAAAGATCTCTCACAGCCAGGAGTTTTAGACCAGCCTGGGCAACATAGCAAGATCCTGACTCACCCACCCTCCAAATTACTAGAAGGTGATCCAGTAACATTTGTGAGGAGTCTAGCCAAAGAGCCGAAGCACACAGGCACGATTTTTACTTTGATTTTGGTCCTTTTTACACAATTCAAATTCTGTGTATGTTATATTTATCTTTCATTTGATTATCTTTAGTGGGGTTTTTTTTTGGTACTGGGAATCGAACTCAGGACCTCATGTTTGCTAGGCAGGTGCTTGTGCTACTGAGCTACATCTGCAGCCC
>PVLD010034086.1:0-13002 GCA_004027595.1 Dinomys branickii | reverse complement strand
AGCCTGGGCAGATCCCAGAGGTCTGTTTGGGAGACCCTGAGGACTCAACTGGACCTCCAGATGCCATGCATCAGGGCGAAGCCCAGTGGTTCACTGGGCAACCTCGCTCAATTGACTGGACCCTGGATGGCCTTGAGGGCTTGTCAGTGGGGGCTTGACCATAGTGACCTCGGTTCCCTGCCTATCTACTGTCTTTGAGCATAGGTGGTTTTCCACCTCCTGCCATAGCAATTTGTATACACTCATATATGTTATAGCATAATTTGAAGCAGCTATGTCTCTTCACAAGGTGAGAGTCTGAGGATATAAATAAACCCAAAAGTACAGTTAATATCACAGGGAAGATGACTGATTGGGTGGTAGAACAACAGAGATGAGGGTGGAGAAAAGTGATTAATCAAACAAGCCATCATCTGTATAACTGAGTAACAAATGTGAAGGTAACATTATGTAATTCAGCATCCAGAGCTAATTCCCTACTATGTTCTCTGTAATTTTGTATTTCCTTTATTGTTTTTGTGTTAACAGATGCAAAGATAGCTTTATGTAATACAGCATCCAGTGCTAATTCCCTACTATCTTCTCTATAATTTGGTATTTCCTTTCATGTTTATGTGTTAACTAATGTGAAGATAACATTATGTAATACAGCATCCAGTGCTAATTCCCTACTATATTCTATATAATTTTGTATTTCCTGTATTGTTTATGTGTTATTCTGGTTTATATGTCTGCATTCTTTTGTCTTTAAAATAAAAAAAGGAAGAATGAAGGAGTAAGCAAAGCATTATCAAAGCTAAACTAAAAGATTGGGGAGAATGTTTACTCACATGAAAATATCATTAAATCAAGAGACAATTGAGGAAAAGATGACGAGATGAGTAGATTAGAACAAAAATATAGGTTAAAAAAACTTAAAAAGGAAGAGAAATGAAAGAAACCACCACATAAAGAAAAAAAGTAAAATTCCTTTGGTGTCCACAGAGAGCCAAATACTATTGAGTAACCCTGCCAGGCCTATAGTAGAATTAGTGCTGGATGTAAGGCTGATCTTGATCTCCAGATGTGGGGCACTGGAACCTGTCTTCAGCCAGTACTTTCTGTATGTCCCTTTGTGGCCTGCCCACTCCTTATCCTGTTTGTCTCTACATCTCTCTCCTTGTTGCTGTGCCATCCTTGGCTAGAGATGGGGCTGCTCCCAGTCTAGTGTAGAGTTAGCTCCTCCTGGTCCTTGCACAACTTCCTGTGTTCCTCTTCCACTGGCACATCTTTCCTATCAGGTCACTTGTTTCATCATGGAGTAGGTGCTGTGTTGTGGGGTGACCTTCTGCTCTTGCAGCTGCCATCCAGACTGCTCATTCCCAACTCTATCTCCTCTCCCAAGGTGGGAGATGCTAACCTTCCACTTGCTGCTATGCATAGCACAGTGCTGCTTAAATTCCATATCCCACAAGACTGGTACCAGGGTTGGAGGGATTATGTTGTTCCACTTGATGCTTTCACCAGCTCCTCTACCGCCCCCACCACTTGCCTCTATTGTAGTCTCGAACTTCTTGTTGCCAGGTGATGGGGGTTGGGGTGCTGTGGGTTGGCTTTCTGCTCTTGTCACTGGTGTGGTAACAGCCCAGAGGTACTCAGTCCAGTGGCACAAGGCTGTTTAAGTCTGTGTCCCTGTAGCCACTGTCCACAGGGAAGGAGAACCCATGCTATTCTATTCACTACATTTCTCTGCAATCTCTCGCCTTGTCACTAGATATTCCAGTTAGTGCTCTGGTGCACAAAAGGAGAAAAGCAAGGAAAGAAAGAGAAAAGAAAAAAGAAAAGAAAAGAAAAGAAGAGAAGAGAAAAGAAAAGAAGAGAAAAGAAAAGGAAGGAAAAGAAAAGAAAAGAAAAAGCTGGCCCCTCACTGGGAAGGGAGTATTTCACTTGCTACTGTGTGTGCTAGTGGAATTTGCTGCCAGGCAGCAGCATCTTCTGTTTGGAGGAAGGCAAAAGAAGCAGGGAACCTTCTATCCCAAGTCTGTCCTGTGTGGCTTGATTTAACTGCACTATTTTTAGTGTATCCATTTTTCTTCTTTTCCTATTTTAAACTTCCTAGTATGTTGGTCCTGTTCTGCCCATGGTCAAGTGATCCACTCACAGCCCTGTGGCCTGTATCACCATTTTTTTTGGTACCAGGAATCAAATTTAGGATCTTGTACTTGCCAGGCAGGTACTGTGCCACTGAGCTATATCTCTGGCCTGGATTACCATTTTATGATGTCCTATGTCTATGTTTTGTTTGATCTATGAGTCTCTTATTCCAGACTGACTTTGACTTCAGGATGTACGTCCTTCCCTTTCTTCAAATTCCCTGTGTTTCTAGTTGATTTTCTCTGAGTAGCTCTCAATGTGGCTCCTCCTTTATTCCAGTGTATTTCTTCTGTGCTTTAGTTCTAATTTCCATTATCTTTATGGCAAGAAGTGCGGAGGACCACCTGGATGACTCTCCTTGAAAGAAGAGCAATTATCTCCAGTTTGGCCAAGCCTGGCCCTATTTCCATGTATTGATGTGTGCAGAGCTGGCTAGGACTTTTCCTTATGCCCTCAATTGGCTTTAAGCAATGAAAATAGGTCTAGCCAGGTGCTGATGTGTAGTCTTTAAAGTGAGGGGACGGGTCAGTATTGCCCCAACTTGTACCTCCTAAAAAAGCAAGCATGAGCTGGGAGAGCCATGCTCCATGCTGTTGGCTTAGACTGATCCTCAAAAAAGAGGCCATGACATCTTAGGGCATAAAAAATTATACATCAGAGCTGAAGCATGGACCCCAAGACATTAGATACTGCCTAGAATTGTGTTACACAGATTCCTTTTTCTGCATATTTCTCTGTATACTGCAGAGGTGATTTCAGCCACCTATCTAGCCCAGCTCACGACACTCATGTACTTCTAGCCACAACTACAGTCACTCATCCTCGAGCCACTCCCCTCTTGACAAATTAATAAAACCCAGGTTTGGTCCTGGCTTGAGGCCTTTGTTCTGTTTAGCCATCATCCTAACTGGTCTTATGACACCCTTGAATCCCCACAACTATAAATATGCCTTAGTGTCTTTATTCTTGCCATGTGTCATACTGGTAGTGGTAGATTGGAGTTAACTCACTAGGATTCCAATAACTTCTCCATGGGATTACACATCTAAACTTCCTGGACCAAGAGGAGGACCATAAGAAGTCTCTGTGAGGAAGGACCCATGCTAGTCAGTGACAGTTGTGAGTAATCCAGATCCACCAGAGCAAGAACTCACTTCCATGAGAATTAACCCAGTCTTATGAGAGTGGATTTAATCTGTCATACCATCTCTTAACACTGTCCCACCCAGAATCAAATTTCAACTTGAGTTTTGAAAGGGATAAACTATATTTAAACACATAGCTCTGTTAATTTTTTTATTTTTAAAAAAATAAAAGCACAAAGACATATTAACAAACAGACACAAATTAGCATAAAAAATAGTACAATCAAAACTGATCTACAGACAAGGTGACATGGCATAGCTCTGTTAAAAAGTGTAAAGCTTCCTTAGGGTTCTGTCACTATTGAGTACAGTGACAATGTTATTAGCTTCTGGACCATGCTAAACCCATGGCAACTCTAACTTACACTGAAACACGGACTAAACCCAACTATAATTTGCAGAACTCTTAGCTTTCTCTTGCTAGGTGAGGGATTTATTGTCTCCCTAGTGTCACTGAACTGGTGTTCAGAGTGGCTACAGCAGGGGTAAATCTTAGCAAAGTAATTCAGGAAAAAGTAGCCAGGTACAACAGGACAATAGTTCCTTGGCAAGGAGAGGCACAGAAAATAAGAGCAAACCCCAAATAAAATACATTGAAGTAAGAGAAATGTTGGGTAAGGATTCAGAGAGTGGGATTGGAGAATGCTGTAGCTTGAGTGGCTGCTTGGCTTTCAGGGCTTTTTAGGAGCGAGGTCTGTACAAATCTCCTAAAGACAATTAAAGTAAAAATTCACACCAGCCACAAGCACCAGGGCTTTGAAGCATTGGTGGGAGTGTATGGAGTCTGAATTCACCGCCCATCCGGACTCCTAGAACTCTAGGAGCCTGGGATGGAGCCTGCCCCTTTCTTCCTAGACTTTCCCAAAAAATGGTGCTACCTGCTGGGTTTGTGGTTCTCTTGGCTCCCTTGGTTCCCTTCTCTCTCCTTAGAGGTGATATTGACCAACCCTGTCCCACCAGATAAGGAAGTCTTGTTCTTCCTGACCTAGGAGAGCAAAACAGTTCTCATTCCCTGGGGGTTGGGAGGGCCTGGAGGGGAAGTTCTGAGGATTGTAATCAGATCAGTTAGGGGCCTGGGTAGCCCCAGGGGCTCCTAGTCCCTTTATCCTCCACAGCCTTTATGTCCCCTCCCATCTTTATCCTGTTCATTGCCTGGAGACTTGTTGCAAGCAAAGAACAATGCATCTTACCTCTCTGGAATTGTCACCCAATAGGAGGATTGTTTCTGCAAGAAATTTGTAGCATGTTTCTCACTAGGCCTCTCTCCACCCCTGTCCAGCACTTTCCTGCCTTTCAATAGAGACTGACGTGGTGCATAAATGCTGTCTCCAACTTACAAACCAGGCTGAGTACCACCCTCAGCCTCCCTGGCAGCCTTAACAGTGAAAGACTATTCAGGCTGGCCTAGAGGCTCAAAGAAAGTAAAGGGTGGGCAAGAGCCACAAGAACTTGGGGCATTTCCATAGCTGATGGGTCAATGCTTTTCAAAAGGATCTGTTTACTCCTGCCCTTTCTCTACACTATTTTTTTTCTCAAGGACATGTGTAGGGACTCCAGGGTCCAAGGCAAAGTTTTTCCGGTTGAATCCCTTATTCCAGGCTATCTGTTTGCACACTATAGCAAAATCTCCTTAAGGTAGTCACCTTAGACTCCAAATAGTCCCATGCGGTCATTCTAAATTTTATTAAGAGTGGAGTAAAAGGATGACCATTTGCTGAATGGAAGATGTGAGATGGATCTCATAGCCAGTTAACATTTTTTACACTTTCTAATGTTTCTCTAAATCTTTTTCTGAAAACAACAGCTTTCTTGGTCATAGGCCAGAGTCCTCTATGCTGCTGTGTTCCCTGGCTCAATGGAGGAGTAACAGGTCTAAAACTACCTTAAGATTGTCCTTGTTCACTCATGGACTTCCCAGTCTCTCCTAGATGGGTAAAGACTGCATTTTTTGTAGGTCAATGGGTTTAAAAAATAATGAATACCCTCTGTTTGACAGCATATTTGATACCATATTTATTGGTTTGAATTAGTAAACACACAGTGTTTACAAAGGATTTTGTCACTTCCTACTCCAAGTATAACTCTTTATACACAGTCTTAAGTTTTCAACTTTAAGTCTTCCTACATAGGTTTTTAGGAACCCATTCACAATACTAGGGGTGGTACCACTGTAGGATAAAAAATGTGAAATAACATCAAAGGACAAACTACCAAAAACAACAAAAATTGCTACAAATAGCCTTGACTCTGAAAAAGAAATGCCAGAGCAACCTTCAACAGTTCAATTTTTAAAATGGAAGTCATTAGTTAAACTAAAAATAATTATAAATGACTTGTACATAAATGTTCAGAACAGCTTTATTTGTAATATCTCCAAACTGGAAACAACCCAATCTATCTACAGGCAAATGGATAAACTATGATATTGCTACTGGCTGCTAAGGCTCATACCCTCAGATTGGTCTCTTTGTCCACTACCCAAATCAAAGGAAGCCATATATTTGAGGAGAAAGGAAAAAAGGATTTATTCAAAGGTAGCTCCAAGGAGATGGAAGGGTCTATTTGTCTCAAATCATCATCTTCCCTTTTACAGGTTGGCACGAGTCTTTTCTAGTAAGATGTGGGGAGGGGAACAGCACACAGAGACCATATAGATCTCCACACTTGTTTTATTACTTCCGGCCATTTTCCCCTCACCCTCCTCTTTCTTATGAAAAACAAACCAGATGCCTGGCCTCCTCGGGCTGGCAACCACATATCCTGTTACTCCTTTCAGGCTGAGGGGTGGCAGAGGAGTCTGTTTATGCCCTAGGCCTCAGGAAGCCACTAGTCTAAAAAGGAAAGGAATCCATTCTTTGGAGTGCTGGTTACAGTATGGCCACACAATGGAATGCTATTCTGCAATAAAAAGGAAAAAAAATGATGCATACATTTTTCTGAATTTCAAAATAATTATCTAGAGTGAAAGAGTGTCTAGACAACAAGAACATATACTGTGTAATCACATTTATGTAAAATTCTAAAAATGCCAGCTAATCTATAGTGACAGATCAGATCTGACCTGAGGATAGTGGTAAAGGCAGGGTTAACTGCAAAAGAGCATGGAGAAACTTTTCAGGTGATCATCTAGCTAGATTATTACAGTGATTTCCTGAGTTTACAGATCATCAAAATATATCAAATTATAAGCCATCAATACGTTTTACTTATTGTGCATTAATTACACCTTAATAAGCTGTTTAAAAAAGGTAATTAGATTTAGAGCAAAAATACTTAGTAGGTGCCATTGAATTAACTCAATATCCATTTCCAGTTCTCCTTTTTATTTCTGCTATTACAGAATCTACAAAAATGAAAAACTTACTTTTCCAGATTTATTTGTAGCTACAAGTTATAAAGTTGAAACCTTTCTAAATCCAGAAAGCCCCTTTCCAATTGATATCTTACAATAAAGTGCACTGTATAAGTTATAGGAAAGTAAGAATGCTCTGCTCTGATGGTTCAACTTGTCATCCTTCTGGGACCACTACTGACTTTTTCTCATTTACTTTCTGCCCACCTACCTTTTGCCTCTGCAACACAAGTTGGTGGTCAAGTATTCTGGTTGTGCCACAGTAGACAGTAGACCTCCCTGGAGCCTACAGGGGGTGTTTTGGGAAGGTTTTTATTTTTATGGAATTTTTGCTCATTTTCTTCACAGGTGTCTTGAGCCCCTAATGAATCCCTGATAAGCTAGTTTTAACTACAACTACTTCTCTGTCCCTGGCTCACTCCTGTTGCTCTTTGGTCAGTGTCTCCCAGGCCTATGAGCCTTCCCCTTCCCTTCTGCACAGATATATAGCATGCTTTGTGAAAGAAGTCATGACATACTGGGATAAGTATACCAAACCAGAACCAAAAGCTCCCACTAGCATTGAAGAGGCTACCAAGAAAATAAATAAATCAAACCCGCCTCTATGAAGAGAATTTTAAGCCTAAGAACCAGCAAGTACAACAATGTTTGCCAATCTTTCTCAGGGTGCTTGCAAGGTTGCTGCCCAAACTCAGAGAGACATCTCAAGAACCTCTTTAAAGATAGTAGGTCAACAGAGGTGGGGTTTCTGCCCCTAAATGGAAGAGGAAACAGGAGAAGAGAGTTCAAAGAGAGAGGCTGCCATTAAAGGACTTCTGACTCAGGAAAAGACATTCATCCTGAATGAAGAGACAGAAGAAAATGAAGGCCACTTCAGTGAAGAAGGTTTGATTTAGAGGAGAAAGGGTATTAGAACAAGGTACCTTGGCGTCTTCAGATGGAGATTAAGCCTGCATTCCTCCTGGGAGGAGTTTTAAGTGATTTAAGTTTCAAATCTCTGGGAAGTTTCTAGAAATACAAAGCTAAGACCAGGAATGCCTTTCACCTTTTTTTTTTTTTTTTAGCGGTACTAGGGATCAAACTCAGGACCTTGTGCTTGCCAGGCAAGCACTTATTCCACTGAGCTATACCCCCGGCCCCTTTTCAACTTTATAATTTCCTTAATTTAGTAATGATAGGAGAGCCACAGATCCTCTGTTCCTCACATCTATATCTGCCATTTAGCAGCAAACCCATCCTGGGCAAAGGAACAAGGTGGAGACAAATGGAACTCCAAAGAGATTGTTCTTGCAAAAGTAGGTGACCATATGTGTTGCCTAGCACGTCATGGGAGGGAACCAGAGAGCAAAGCTGGAAACGAACTGCACAGGGGCACCTCCCTTTCTCCCTCCTCCTACCACTTCTCTTCCTCCCTCCCTGCTTCTCCCTCTTGCTCCGTCCCTCAATCTCCTTCCCTGTCTCCCTCCCTGCCTGCTCCAACCGCACCCACACACACTCTCTTTCCAACACAACATTGTCTTTTACAAGAACTTGAACACTAGAAGTTCTGATGACTGGAACTGAGGTAACCAAAAAAGTGATAGTCACAAAAATTAAGAACTGAAGCCGAGAAAGGGAAGGTCATACAGAGTGTAGGGATTGGTCTAAGGTGACACAGTTTATCTGTGGCAAGCATGAAGCTAGTTTTCCCTGACTCCCAGTACAAAATGGACAACAGGAAGAAATTAATTTTTCTTAGGTGATACTATAGTTAAAACTAAGGAAAGATCTTTCATAAAAAGGCATATAAGAAACTGAGAACATTCTCTGGGATCTTAGAGAAGTGAACAATAGAATGTGAATCAACATACATGAATGTATTAATGGAAATGAGAGTAAATAGGGACAGAGTTTAAGAGGCTAGGAGAACAAAGAGACTATGATATAAATCTGACTCCAAGTAAAAGAGAAAGGGAGGGAAGCTCAAATAGAAGCACCCTCACCTACCTCTGCACTGCAAGAAAGGTTTGGCAAGGTCATGAGGAATTCATGAAGCCAAGATCAGTTAGGAGTCAGAGGAGTTCTGTGTCTCTGAGAAACAGCTTGCCTTAGTATCTGCTGTGCAACAAGCATGATCTCAGCATGAATGTTGGGGCAGATTTCAGAACTCTGGGTTAGGTTTCAGAGAAAAGGGGCCAAGATATTGGTCAAGTATGCTCCCTGTAGTTGGAGGTCTATAAGGTACATTCTCTTGGGTACCATAAAGTTCCACCTTTAGCATCTACCATATCTCTTCTTTTCCTTCCCATGGGTGTCTACTTTACCCACACCTACAGGCCACCTTGAGCCTTTGAAAGGGAAGATCATAGGAAGTCTCTGCTTAAAGCATGAAGTCAGAACTATCTGGAGTCTTGGGTCTTTCCTTTCATGGCCCTCAAATCCTAGTACTTGCTCTGTTGTGCTTGCTCATAGCAACCATGATAGTATGGTCATTGAGAAAAGCCACTCAATTTATCTGACCCTTCTAGGTACCCTGAATGTATAGCCTCTTTCCTACTCCGGATACCTCTTTGTCCCTTCCTTTCTCTGTTCTTCCAAACATCTAGCTCTTAAGAAAGTAGAACAGAACAAAACAGCCAGAAAATTGCGTGGAAGTTGGAAGGTATCAGATTCAAGTATTAATTCTTCCAACAGTACATATGACTCTTGGTACCAGAATAGGGAAAGGTTAAATAACTAACATTTTGTTGACACCACTATTCCTCTTTATAAAAAATACATCTTTATCTATTATAATTCTGTACAACAACACTAAGAGGTATTAATGTACCTGATTGTTGGATGAGAAAACTGAGAAGACATATAATCCACTTGTCCACAGTAATACAACTCTAAGTGACAGATTCTCAAACTTCTCAAGGAACCAAACTGTGGTGGGGTTGGGGGTTAGGATAAACTTCACTCTATTAAATCTTTCCTCTGCCAAACCCCTAGACTCTGGCAGGATTGCAGGCTTCTCTGCAAGCTGTTTCTCCTGGAGGCTACCACTAGTCAGCATATCTGTCCGCTGACATGACTTCAGCTCCAAGCCACTACCTCAGCCTCTCTTTCCTGGGAGACTTCTCAACTATGGGATATAAGGGAAATGGGGAGATATTGTACAAACATACAAGCTTCCAGTTATGAGTAAATTCTGTGGAACTAATGTATAACATGGTAACTACAGTTAATAATACTGTATTATATACTTAAAATTTGCTAAGAGACTAGATTTTGAAGTATTCTCACCTCTGAGGGAAAAAAGTAACTATGTAAAGTGATGGGTGTTAATTAAATTGATTGTGGTAATCATTTCCCAATGTATGCATATAATCATATTATCACATTGTAAAACTTACATACATATAGTTTTTATTGGTCAATTATTTCTCAATAAAACTGGGGGGGAGGCCACTTGAAACGAAAAGTAGCTATTGTTGCCAAATATTAATAACCCCTTCCAGCCTTATTATTTGAGGATAGGTTTACGTAGTACATGGGAGATGCTTTATTTATTTGTACTCTGTTGCTAATGTTTAATTTTACTAGTGGAATATTTCAATAAATCTTGTTTTCTGGAAAAAGAAAGACCATAGTAGTGTGAATAAAACTGGGCAAATCAAGCTTATGTGTAACTACAGGCCTCGACGCAGCAAGACAATAAGGCAAAGAGCTGAACAAGCATTGGGCATCTCAGGCGCATCTCTGTTTGAGACACTTGACCTTCTCTACACTGACTCTACTGAAAAGTCTGGTGTTTTGGAAGCAAACTGCATGCATGGAAATGGCAAGTAGATGATGGTACACGCTGACTAGTAAATTCAGTCGTGAGTCCCTTGGAGGGAGCCAACAAGGAGACATGTCTGGCAAGGAATCAGAAACAGGTAAATTGTTATGGCTTCCCACTGGTGGTACACAGTCTCTTCAGAGGCCTTTGTGATGGGTTAAAATAATGTAAGAAAGTGGGAAATAGTTCTGAGTCATAATGAGGGGAAAAGCAATGAAAATAGTGTCAAGGAGGGTCAAGACAGCACCAATGACCCTGAAAGCCTTACTCACAGACTCCTGTGCCCTCCACATACTGGAGCTCAGGGATGTGCTGAGGTGCAGGGTGACCCAGATTCAGTGGAGCCAGGGTTGAGAAGCCTGCTTCATTGAAAGCCTGTCTCTTCGGGACTCCTTACAGAGGTGAGGCTTGTTTTCTCTAGAGCAATGTTTCTTGATCTTGACTGTACATTAAAATCACCTAGGGAGCTTTTAAAATTATTGTCCCATCTCTCAGAGATGGTGATGCAATTGATCTGGGGTAGGGCCAGGCTGCCGGTATTTTTATCGTTCCTCAAGAGAATTTGATGGGCTGCTGAGGTTGATAACTGTTGCTCTAGAGAAAGCTGATAGGCTCAATTGATAACTTGGGTGAAAAGTCAAGTGACCGGAAGTCAGTGGAGATGGGGGGATAGGAAGTAGAGAGAGAGGGCTGCTGTGGAAAATGTATGCTCTCCCACAATCCAGGAGAAATGAACTGAGGTCATTTTTGCCATTTTCACTATGCGAGCCTGGTGAGGTCCATCTCTCTCTCTCCCTGAGTCTTCATGGCTCTACTAGCACAGTTAAAGAGCCAGACATGATGGCGTCTAAAGGGCCTTCTGAATTCGACAACATCCTAGGGATTCACCAGGCAGGCGAAAGACCTGGTGCCCCTGTTGCTACTGCATGGGCAAGGCTTGGCCACTGGGAAGGGCTAGTCTCAGGGCCCTACCCAGAGCTCAGTTTGGAAGACATGGAAATGGTCTTCAGGTTCTCCCCAATTGCACACCTACTAGGCAGGGTAAGTGCTCAAGCTCAAGATCTTTAGGACACTGGTAGCATTGGAGGCACAGTATATTTAGTAGTAGTAGTAATAGTGGTAGTAGTGCTAGTAATAGTACTAGCAGTAGCAACGGTAGGAATAATGATAATGATGATGCTGGTGAAGATTTTCTTAATGCCAGCTCAAATGTGTCTACAGCAGCATCCCAAGTAACAGAAAGCACCTTCCCTACTCTCTTTTCTTCCTATTATCCCCCCCTGGGGAGATGCAGGCCCAGGGAAATGAGGCAGAAGTACACATGAGAACTTATATTTCAATTCACTACTATCTAAGCTCAAGTTTGGCCAAGATTCTTGGCCTACACATGAGACTCTAAAGCTGGCCTGCTGCCCGGTGGAGAAGGAAGGAAACTCTTCTTACACCTCCAATCCACTTGCTAACTTCCCTTCTCTATACTTTCTTCCCTAGTCAGTGTCCTTATGCTACCCAGCAGTTTCATTACCCACTTCTTTCTTCTCTTCCCACGCCTTATGAAATACACAACACAGTCCTTAGATAACAATTGCAGCATAGCAACAATTCACACATAACCCACTATAGTCAATTGTCTAGACTAGAAGCTCTTTGGGAAAGACAGTTTGTTCCTTCCTTTTCCTCAGTGAACTCTAGACGAACACAGAATTCAGCTGACAGTGGGTACCTTTCAAAGAAGTCATCTGGCTCAGCTGATAAAGCTACCAGAACTAATCTATCAAGGATGGCACAAGACCAGTGTAGTAACTAAACAGTTACAGAATTTTTGACAAGGTATTTGGGAACACAGGTATAAAGCCTTGGCTTTCCATGGCAGGCTCTTCTTCCTCTCCCACACAGCATACTCCTGTTCATGTCACAGAACTCCTGGCTGCTCTTCACATGGCTCCCATGCCCTAGTGTTTTTTCCTCAGGTTCCTTCTCCTGCATCACACCCTCAATACTAGAAGTGAAACACAGGCAGAGCTCCTCTTCAACCTTATCCACTACCTCCACTTGGACCCTATAGAAAGCCCTTCCCAGTCCTCATCATAGCCCAGGAAGTTTGTATTTGCAATCCCGTGAAAAGTTATTGGAATTCTAGTGAGTCAGTTCCAATCTACCACTTCCAGTGCAACCCATGGCAAGAGTAAAGACACTAAGACAAATTTGTATTTATGGGGAGCCAAGGGATCCTAAGTCCAGCCGTGATGATGGCTACCCGGAACAAAGGCTTCGACCCATGGTTGAATCCAATTTTTAGTCATTCATGAAGAAGGGAGTGGCTTGGAGATGAGTGGCTGCAGGAGTGGCAGGAACTATGTAAGTGCCACAAGCTGGGCTAGGGAGGAGACCTGAAATCACCCCTGCCATACGCAGAGAGAAGGATCTACAGAAAGAGTAATCTGCATAACACAACTGAGGTAGTATGTGATCTTTTTTGGTCAGTGCTTCAGCTCTGATGAATAATCTTTGAAGCCCCAGGAAGTCATAGCCTCTATCCCAAGGCTGATCCCAGCCAACAGCATGGA
>PVLD010034085.1:0-13007 GCA_004027595.1 Dinomys branickii | reverse complement strand
CTCCAAACAAATACAGTGCTGATGCTTATCAGCAGTTGGGAGGTGGAAAGATGTAGGAGAGACAATAGATCTGGCTTCAAACCCAAGTTTCCCCATTAAATGCTTATATGACTTGAGCAAACTGGCCTCTCTGAGGCTCAGTTTCCTGAACTGTAAAATGGGTCTCTTAGGGTGAGGGTAGAGTTAAATGAGGTCATATAAATGCAAGCACGGGATCAAGTTACAGAGATTCAACTCCAAACAGTTTGCATGAGCAAGAAGTTTGCTCTGTAGATACAGGACAGCTTCATGGAGAGGTGATTCAGTACCTCAGTGATGTCATTAAAGCCCCAGGCTCCTTATGTCCCTCCATTCTGTGACCCCCCTTCTTGCTACATGCCTTGTCAGATTGGTCCCAAGGTGGGTGCCCTTGTGGTCTTAGCCATCATCCTGTAGCAGGAGAGAAAATTGTTCTGTGTCACCAATGTCTACGACTTCCTCTTCAGTGGGGATGTGCTTATTCAGGTCGCAGGACTGGCTAGGGACTCATCATGGGCTGACTGCCTGAGGTTTGGGTTCCTGGACTAATCTGTGCCTGAGGAGTGGACCAGGTGGGGCCCCATTTTACAAAAGGAAGGCAGAGTGTGGGGCCTGGGTCTCACTGAGTGTGGCAGGTGCTGTTATGCGTGGGTTTAGCAGGGTGTTGACCATCACTGCATGTTGAGTATTTCTCAGTGAGCTCCTCAAGGACGGGATTTGAACTGACATCCAAAAGCCTGCTGAGCCCTGTTGTCCACATGTGCTGAGCTGTTCCCAGCCTGAGCTGGTGTCAGGGGCTCCCAGTGTGTGACCCGGCTCTGCTGTGAGCCTCTATGTGCATGAGTACCTGGCAGACTATATGTGTATGAGGGTGTTGTATTTTACTTCTGTGTTTGCATCTCTACCAAACTGTATGAAATGCACATATAATTCATGCATATGTGAGTGTATGTGGGTGCTACTCAGGTAGCCATAGTGTTCCAATGTACATACATGGTTATACATGTGTATGTATATGCATGTCTGGGTAGATATATGTGGCATAATAATGCATAATACATATTTATAGATTAGCAATATATTAATCTTTTTTTCAGTACTGGGTATTGAACAGCAGTGAAGAGCTGCACTCCCAGGTTTGCCTGCCTTTCTTTTTTCCTGTTTTCTTTTGAGACAGTGTCTCACTAAGTTACTAAACTGACCAGGCTGGGCTCAAACATACAGACTTCCTGACTCAGCCTCCCAGAGTGCGAGGATTACCGGCATGTGCTACCATGGTATTATGAAGACAATCTCAGATTTATGATGGTTCAAACCTGATGCTCTTCAAACTTCACAGTGGTGTGAAAGTGACACACATTCAGTAGAAACTGTCCTTTGCATTTTGATTTTCTCCTGGACTGGAGATCTGCAGGAAGATGTCATCCCATGGTGCTGGTCCCAGCAGCGAGCACAGCTCCCAGTCAAGTACTCTGCAGTGCTATGTTGCTGAGCTATGGTATTTGTTTTGTAGGTTAGGTGTTATTAAGTCAGTGTCAATTTCAATGTCTCATTGACTTACAGGTTTTCACCTTATGATGTGTTTATTGAGATGTAACCCTTAGGTGCTGAGAATATAGCTCAGCAGCACAGCACCTGCCTGGCAAGCAGGAGGTCCTGAATTAGATTCCTGGTACCCTCCAAAAAATACACACCCTGAGATGTAACCCAATCACTAAGTCAAGGAACATCGGTATTATGCATAAGATATATTAATAATATTTATCAAGCACTCACTATATGCTAGGTATTGTTCTAAGCAATTTGTAGGTACTAACTCAGGAATTTTTAACCTAGGGTTTTCTGAGGTTCATGGAGAGAAATTATCTTCATTTACCTTTCGTGAAATTCTGCATTTACTTCAGTTATCAACACAGGACACACATCACATCTGTATCCTCAGTGCCTGGGAACTTTGTCACCTTTAGAAACCGTGGCTATTTTCATTTTCTGTCATAGCGGTTGTAGACAGCGGGAGCTATCATTAGCACTCGTCATTTCTTTGACATTACAGAGATCTGTTGCTAGGGCTTGCTAATTAGTATGTTCCTGTACAGTATGGTATCACAGTTATGTTCTGTGAGAACATTTTGATGGCTGTGTTTTAATATAATTTATTTCCCTCATGATCTGGGGCATTTTATTTTAAGCATTTGAAACCATCATTCTGAGGAGCGGTCCCTGGCTTCATCAGCTAATCATGTGGGTTGTGTCACAACCATGTACGGTTAATGACTCAACTTTCCAGTGACCAAAGGTGGCAGATAGTGCCACCTTATCTTGGGGATCATGTTTCAGGACCCCCAGTAGATGCTTAAAATCTTGGAGAATCAAACCCTCTATACACTATGTTCCTTCCTATACACATTTACCTATAATAACATTTAATCTACTAAATGAGGCACAGGAAGCGGTCCATAAAAATAATTGTAGTAAAATAAAATATAGCAATAAACTGTAATGAAAGTTCTGTGTATGTGGTCTCTTTCTTGAAAGCATCAAGAGAAATACGAATATTTGCTGGCTGTGGTAGACCAAGGGTAACAGAATCTGTGTGTTAGCTTTCTATTATTGTAACAGATAGCTTATATAATCAACTCACAAAGTGGAAAAGATTTTTCAGTTTGTTTTGGCTCCCAGTTGTAGAGGTTTGAGTTTCTTATTCACTGGCCCCGTTGCTTTGGGGCCTGCAGCAAAGTGCGGCAAATCTGATCTCCTTCTGACTGGGAGGGGAAGGAGTGGAAGAGCCATAAATTATGAGCAGGCCTCTCACTAAGCGCCCCTCCTGGAGTTCCCACCATCTCCTAAGAGAGCCAACCGGGCACCGAGCTTTTAACACATGGGCCTTTGGGGAACATCGAGATCTGAGCCATAGCTTCATGACAAATGAAAGCACGGGTAGGTATAACACCAAGGCGGTGGTGCCACATTACTAGATTGTTATAGAGGGGCCAAAAAGCCTGGAAATATTGTGCAGTTTGCTTCAGCTCACACAGATATGGAGTAGATAGATGCACATTATCAAATCTGTCAGTTGTTTTTACATCCCATGGGCTGCTGTGTGCTTGTTCTCTGCATCACATCACAAAGCAAGTCTGATCCATTGCTCATTTCCACAAGGTTAAGGGAGGATAGCAAAAATAATGTGCATTATTTATTATCATCATTTGCCTATCTTCATACTGATGCCACACTGGATCAAATATTAGAGCTTTGTGATATATTTTAATAAGGAGTGGTGGCAATGGATATGCTGTAGCAAGTCCCTTTGCCTCATTTTCTCATTTAAAGAACTTTCTGAGTTATGAGTATTAAATGTTTCTCCAACTCCACAGATGGTCTCTATTTGTGGTAGGTGTGATGTCTGAGGAATATTGGGTGTGAAGAGGAAATAATGGCTTGTGTTTTGTCTAATGTCTAATTTATTACCTTTCTTGTTTTAAAAATAGCTTTGAGGTAAAAATGATGTGTGAGAAAATCATTTGGTAAGTTTTAACATCCATATCCACCTGTGAAACTATCCCCACAGTCTAGATAATGACCACATCTAGCAGCGAGAATGCTTCCTAGGCTGTAATTTAGAGGCTGTGACTTAGGGCCGATGCTCTGGGAGCTCCTGCTCACCGCCGATTTACAAGAAAGATGACAACAGCTGTCCAGTGCATGCTGCTGCTTCCTGGCGTGGTTGCTCAGTTGTAGGAAAGGCACACCCTTGTCACCTCTACCCACGGCCTTGCTTTTGTGCCATTTGGGCATCTTTAAGATGCAGGTAAAAGTCTAACTCCAAGTTGCTTGAGGAAATAAACCAGGACTTTCATTGATTTAACAGTGCGTGGACACCCATGAGACCCACAACAAGGACCAGGCAAGTGTGCCCCAGTTCCCGGGCTGAGAAACAGCCAGCACAGAGCAGATAACTGGCCCACAGGGCTCTGTCTGAACTCCTGACCTCCACAGTCTGTGAGCATGAAGTCCATGGTGCTTGGCTTTACTACTAAGATTGGGTATTTGATATACAGAAATTAATGTACTATAGCTTCACATGGGAGTGTACTATAATGTATTAGTGTACTATAGCTTCATATTCATATGGGTTGACTCCAATTTTTTGCTACTACAAACCAAGCCGCGATGAATAGCCTTGTGCTTGTATTATGTATTTCAGAAAAGATTGCTTGGAGTGAGCACAACTGAGCCAAAGATGGAGGCTTGTGTAATTTTACCTGTTGCTAACTGCTTCTTTAAACTCTCGTTTCTCCTCGCGTGGCTTTCTCTTTGTTTCCTGTAAATTTGTATAATTCCCTTCTCCACCACCTATGTTTATATAGAAAATCGTATCTAGAGACAACTGCACAAAAAAAAGTGCAGCTAGTCGAATTCTCACAAATCGAACATGTGTGTCTCCCTCAGGTCAAGCGACAGGCATTCTTCTGCCTCATCTCCCCCTGTCTGAACCTACACTGCTCTCCATGCTCCTCCCAGCCTGGCTAGGGGCTCATGTGCTCTGTACCCTTTGAGGCAGGGAGTCCCAGTCATCAGACCCTGTTGCACAGATGCTGAGTTTGTTTGCTGTGCTGTTGGGCTAATTGTTCTCAGTTTAGATTCCTGTGGAGCCCTGGGCTTACTCCCTCAAACAATTAGGGTGAAAAAGGAAAAGCAAACACACGGGTTTGATTTTGTCAGTTGAAAATTTACACTAAATACTTCAGGGTCTGCTCCTACTTGTTTGATACCCAAGTTTCAGCAATGACAAAGGATCAAGAAACAGAAAATGACAGGCCACAGTGAGAATGACAGTAGTCTCACCTATGAAGCAATTCCTTGATAGAGGTCTTTCCCCCTTAGTAGACTGGATCTTCCCCAATGTTCAAAATTTCAGCAAAGTCAGTGTCATGGTGCCTGGGGAGTGGGAAGCAAGGTCCCAAGATGGAAGGGACTTGCTCCAGGCTCCACACTCATGTTGTGGGATAGGAAGTCTGGAGACTCCAGGCCTCCTAACCTGGGCACATATGCCCAGGGAGCAGTGCACACGCCCCCCTGCAGAGACACAAGCTCTAGCATGGAAAACTCAAGCTCAAAGATAAACCCACAAGACTTTGAAAACTACAGCAGAGCACTGAAACAGACGCATGACGCTTTGGAACTCAGGGCACCGAGTCACTGAATGGGCCACATTCCCATGAAGCTGACTCTGATTCTAGGCCAATCAGGCCAAAGCTACATGGCCTTTTATGAGCTAGTGAGACTACTCTAGGAAAAGTGGAGATGGAGATAGAGATGGAGAAGGCCTTAGCTGTGACGAAGAGCCCTGACCGCAGGTTGCACATTAGATTTTATTCTCAGGGTCCTGGGGAGCCAGTGAGGAATTCAGGCAGGGGGAGTGACGTGATTATAGGGTGGGACGAAGCAAATCGGAAGATGGGGCCCCATCAAAAGGCTGATGATGTGATCGCCCGAGATGAGGCTGGCCTGAGAGGGTAGGTGCTGCAGGGGCAGGCTGGGGGTCCTGTTCTCCTTCCTGCCAGGTGGGAAATGGCACCTTTGGGTGCAGCTCCCTTGCGTGATGGAAACAGTGTAGTTGAGCATGGCACAGTTGCCCACTGGCCACGGGTGTTCAGTTCCAGGTTTCCATGAGTGGTAGATTTAACCCACTGAATTTCAGGGTGCAACTTAACCTGTACCCTGACTCATTGTGTGACTGCAGGCAAGGCATTTCACTTCTCTGAACCTCAGTTTATGCATCTGTGGAATGGGGCCATAAGAGAACCTACTCAGGTCCAGTGAGATGACCTATGTTGTTTGTGTGGAGGAGGCAGATAGTTGGCGTCCTTTATTCTCACCTTTCTTTATGTTTTGTCCCAGACTGACCATGAGTTGGGGAGAGAGCTGGCTACACCCAGTTTTTGGCGGGGATTATATATTATAATACATCAGGGTGGGGATCACAGGTGCCTGGAAGGCACCTTCTCCTACCACCGTTCTCCTTGCTTATCTGCCAGCCGTGCCTGGTTCCTCACCTGAGCCAAGCTCATGACCACCGGAGGGCCTTTGTGCTTGCTGTTCCCTCTAGTGAGCCTGCTATTTCTGCAGCTCTTCACCTGGCTTCCTCTTTAATACCTGTTTAGTCCTCAATTTGAGCTCCATCTCCTCAGAGGTTCTTCCCTGATCACTCTAAGTTAGACTTTCTATAATTCTCTTTTAACTTCATTTGCAATATAATAATTAACATGTTCCCTTGGTTTTACTAATGAATTGTTCTTCGCCTTTTTCCGTTTCTCCTTAAGCCTGGTTAGCGCTGAGTGCAGACATGTGGACCTCTATCTTGTTCACCCCTCCACCCCCTCACCCTGCCTGACCTGGACCCGGGCACACCCTCAAGACATAATCGTGCCGTAGATGAATGAACACATGAAGGAATGAGGAAATAGGTGAAGGATTGTGGGGACCAGGCCCTGCAAGTCAGATCCTGTGTGTCTAAAGGGGTGCTCTGTCCAAAGATGCCCATGCTGCTGTTGCCAAGGCAACACTGCTAGCTTTGCCACTTAAAATGGATGAGATGAAGGCAACACAGATACCAAGAGGAAGGAGAACCCTGAAGGAGCAGTCAAATCTGGCAGGCATAGACTACAGCCTCAATGATGGCTGTTCCCTACTCCCTCAAAGAGCCACCTTTCACCTGCCTATGGCTGTTGTCTCTGAGGTGTGCACACTGAGCTCTTCTCAGTGTGGGAATGGCTTCACTGGGACAGGCAGAGACCTCAGGAACAATGTATGCTGCCTTGGCTGGCTCCATCAGGATCTAGCAGGCACCATCGTGAAAGGCAGATTGATCTTGCAGGCTTTTCCAGAATGTGTCTCTTCAGCCCTTGATACAGGCAGAGGGAACACTACCTCAAAATTATTGTGGTCAGTACAGAGATGCTTCCAGAGAGCTCTGGAAGGAAGCAGCTCATATGCAAGTGTACTGGAGGTGGTGCCTGGTTGAACTGCCTTTCACGAAACCCTTTCCCTCTCTGAGCCCTGCTGTCTTCACTGACAAAATGGAGCGACGTGACAGGGATTATGTAGAAATGTGTAGGTGCAAGTATCCTAGAGCCGGTTCCTATGAGCTGTGGTCCCCAGGATACACAGCTGGGCCCATGGCTACATGGCCCTGCCCCGTAAGGCCTTGTGCTGCCCAGGGTCTTCTGACCGGCTTTGTCAGTGGCTGTCATGAGCAGCATCTCCCAGAAGGGCTGCTGGAGGTCATGCCCTCATTGCACAGATGGGAAACTCGGGTTCAGAGAGGTCCAGCAGCTCCGCTTGAGGGGCAGAGGCAGGACTGCGGACTGGCCTTGTCATAGCTCTGAGCGGACCTGGGGATGAACTGACCCCAGGGCTCTGGACTCTGGACTTGGGGCGGGAGCCCTCGAGGAGAAGGGCAGAGAAGGAAAGAAGAGCAAAGGGGAATGGAGGCAGGGAGGCGGAGGAGAGTGAGCGCTCTCCTGCCAGCCAGCTTTGGCTTCTGCTTCCTGCAGACAGACAGGCCGGCCCGGCCCTGGGTACGCCTGACCCTGATGCGAGCACGTGACACATCTACGGCCAATCAGAGCCACAGCGATGAGTCCCGTGCTGGACGCTGCGCCCATTTTGACTGGAGAGAGACACTGCCACTGGAACCTCCAGGCCAGAGGCGCTCCCTAGCTGGGATGTTGAGTGGGAGGACATGAACCTGGGCTGCTAGAACCATCTCGTGACAATGCAATAACGCAGGAGATGGCAAGGCCAGGAGGGGAAGAGGGATGTCATTTGAGTGCCTGCAGCTAACCATGCCTGAGTCCTCCCCTACACTTTTCAGTTACGTGAGCTAGTCCATTCGTTCAGATACAATTTTACTTGCAGAGTCCTGATGCAATGGGAGCAAGGTAAGAGGGTGGAATGAATATTTAAGAGCAGGTCTATGAGGTAACTCAAGGCACCTTCCCAGCCTTTTTAGAAACCATAGTGCAGCCAGGGGCTTGGGCCTTTGTCCCGGGGCTCATAGCTTTGCCCATCACCTCTCAGCACACAGCCAGCCTGAAAGCTGTGCAGCACACAAATAAAAGCTATGGACTCAAAATTAAATGCCTTTCTCCCCTCATTCACCTTCTTTGGAGCCAACATTTATTAGGGGCTTGCTTTGTACCAGGCTCTGTTGAGAAGTTTACATATATGGTCTCATCTTCCTTGCTGCGGCCTAACAAGGACAGAGTAACACAACCTCCACTTTACAGACAGACAACCGAGGCCTTGAGGCTGAGCCACGGGCCTAAGGTCTGGCTCCAAAGCCCTGCCTGTGTCACTATGCTGCACAGAGTAGGTGCTAAAGAAAGGTCTCCTGTGCAAATGCTGTGTAAGGCAACTTGAGATTTCGGGGCAGCGGAAAGCCTGAAAGGTCACCTTGGTATCTTCCCCGTCCTGCCTGGAGAGTCTCCAGCAGCAATCAAGTCACTAAGCCTGGACAAGTGCTGCTTCCCTTGAAAGGCTCAAGGCAGGTCTGTGCTGTGTCTGCTCAGGGTGAGAGGGGACTCAGGATCTGGGGACTCATGTGGTACAAATGTGTCCTGCTGCCACTGGCTGGCTCTAGGGCAGGTGGGGCCTTGTTAGGACTGGGTGTTGGCCAATAATAGGGCTATGGGGCCTCATCAGGGCTGAGGGGGAGACACAGTGACAAGGTGGTGGCGGCTTGGCTGGGACTCCTTTCTGATCCCAGCCCATGAGAAGCTCATGAAGAGCCCCTGATGATGGCACACTTCCCCCTGCAGAGCCAGTACATTAGCACAGTGGGCTGATGCAGGGAAAGGCTAGTGGCTCCAGCTTGGGGACAAGGGAATCTGGACCAAGGTGTTGGTATCCTACCCAGTGATCCCTGGACTTGAGCTTGGGTTGACTGGAGTTCTAGGGAGCCCTGGTGGCTGCCACATGGGCAGAGATGTGGTTCCTGGGGCCAGAGGGGCTCTAGAAGGCATCGGTGTGTACACAGACAGGGACTTGGTTCTAGGCCTTCCTCGGGTCTGTTTTGACCCAAGTCCTTCTCAGTTGTTTCAGAGGCTGTCTGAGGCATTGCTGTGCTCCTTGTGGCCAAAATGGTGAGAATGGCTGGAGGTGGGGGTCTGAGGCTCTTCTTTTTTAACAGTTAAGGACCAGCTTTTTTCAAGGGCCTCCACATCCCTGAGGTGGGACAAAAAGGGTTCACTTTCAAATAAATAGATTTGGAGAAAGCTACCCACTCTAGTGTTTTTGTGGACAGTCCCAAAGTATGTGGCCTCATTCAGGCTCTTACAAGCCCTGCAGTTAAGATTGCCCTGTATTCCTTCTGATTTAACCTCTTCTCTCTCTCTATTTGGCTATACGCATTTTAAAGAGGAGCTCTGCTTATTGCCAAGGAAGCCTATGCCAGGGTATGTGGGGGGGTAAATGAATCCCTCTTAGCTTCTGCAGCACTGGAGGAACCAGGTCTGATGCCAGGCTGTGGAGCCTAGGAGCAGTGGGGTGCAGAGGAGACACTGGTTACAAGTGGGTAGTACAGCCCTTCTAGCCTGGAGAAACCAAGGGGATTTCAAGCTGAGAAGTGTGGAATGGGGTATTGTCTTCCCTATAAGTCATGGAGTCTGGTCTGCCTAGGGCAACTTCTGATGTACACACCCTCCTCCACCAAGGCCTGCAGTTACACCAGAGATTCCTTCAGGGAATGAAGTTTAGTCAGCAGCTCCTTCAGACACAGTGACCTCAGGTGGAGGGAGTCCCTGAGGAGGTAGGGGGGAACAAGAACAAGGAGTATGTACTGCAGAGAAGCGAACGCCATCCCCACAGTATCACATGTCCAGGGGAGCAGGAAGGCAGGTGACTCTTCCAGACCTGGGGCAAAGAAGGCTGGCTCAGATGTCGCAGGATGTCAGGATGAGCCTCAGGCACTGTGTTCTGTGCTGAATCTGGGGTGTGGGGATGTCAAAGTCCAGCTCCTGCAGACCCCAGCTTCTGCATAGTACTGGCTAGCTGTGCAGGGGCTGCATCATCATGCGGGTGGTGCGAAGCGAGTACGTGGTGCCGCGGAAGAAGTTCCAGCGGATGCCGTTGATCTTGTGCAAATGCTGGCCAGCTGGGTAGTAGATGCCATTGAGGTTGGAGCCACCACAGGAATCAAACCACCACCCTGTGGAAGGGGGACAAGGACCAGTCAGTGCTGCTGCTGCCTTGGGGAACTAGCTGGCTGGGGAACAGGGTGAGGGGACAATAGATCTTCTGCTCAGGCAGGGCCCCTATAGGCCAGCAGAGGGCTCTGGCCAGCCCTTCAGAGCCCTCTGCACCTCCCTCCTTTCTCCTGACTCCTCTGTGTCCTATGTCCCTTCCTTGGTGATTTCTGATCTTTTCTGCTCTCTCAGGGCTCTGTGTCACCTCCTGTGTGTATCTGGTGGCCTCTGTCTCTCTCGGAGTCTTTCCCTCTTGATGGTCTTTGTGTGTGTGTGTACGTAGTGCTCTGTGCCCGTCTGCCTGAGGACATCCTTCCCTGCTGGCTGTCTTTAATCTCGTCTCTCCCACATCTCCGTCTCCGTGGAGAGTCCTCTCCTGGCCTTGCCCAGGGCCGCACTTCCTCCCCAGCCCTCCCCCGGCCTTCCCGCCCAGTGCAGCTCCGTCTCCGCCTCTGTCTCTCTCTGCCCCATCCGTCCCCGTCTCTGTGGCTCAGGTCTCTCCTTCTCTGTCCTTCCTGCTCTGTCTCTGACTCGTCCCATCCCCCTCTCTCTGACCTCCATGTCAGCCCAGCAGTTGGTGGGGAGCTGTTCCCTGGCCATGCCTTGGCCTCTGGGTTAGGAGGAGAGATCCCCTGAGGGGGACCTTAGGACCCCTAACTCACCTCCAGACATAATCTGTGCGCAGTTGCAGCCGCACTTGTCATGGTCTGCATCATGGGTGCTAAAGGTGTTGTTCCACAGGATCACGTTACTCAGCTGTGTCATTTCACCACTGTACCCATTCACAAAAATCCTGATGGCCGCCCAGAGGTGGTGATGGGAGAGAAGCACAATCAGGTTGGGACCATGTTGAGGAGGGTCCTCCAGTGGGGACACTGTCCCAGCCAGGGTCTCCCTGCTGTTGTACTTGGAGGAAGACCTCAGCCTGGTCATTTTCCTCCATATCCTCCTCCTCCTCCTGCCCCTCATGGACAAAGCACCTACTGTGTGCTGGCCTCTCTTCATCTCACTGGGTCTTGTGGAGGAGTCTCAGTGACCATAATGAGGACAGTGGCTGAGAGTTTTGGAGCCTCTCCCAGGGTGCAGGTGCTGTCCAAGCCCTTTACAGGGGTGGCCTCACTCTTATCTCAGCCTCACAACACCCTTTCCACATGAGGAGACCAGATCCCAAGAGCACAAGAACCTGCCCAGGCCTCAGGACCAAGGAGGGTCAGAGCCAGATTCCAGCCCAGTGTGGCCCACTGGGGACCTTCATGGGTTTCCTCACCCACTCAGTATCCTGCATCCTGGCCCTGGGACACCTACTCATGTCCACTTGTCTCTTTTCAGAAGCCTTCCCTGACCACCAGCCCACACTGATCTACATCTGGGGAACCCCAGCCCTGTGACCTGCACATCAGCAGGCAGCTGGGGAGGGAGAGTCATATTCCTTGGCCAGAGTCTGGGGTCCTGGCAGGCACAGCCACGGCTCCCCGGCGCTGCTGGCCATCAGCTTCGATTCAAACCCCAGCTCTGCTACTTAGAGGATGTGTGGCCTCATGAAGGCCTCAGTGCATCTGTGCACTTGGTGACTACAGAAATACTCACAGTGTCCTTATTCACTGTGTGGCTTAGTGGCCCAGCATGTAGAGTGTGTAGGCAGTGAGTGCTGGGCACACTTGGTGATCACTGTTACATGGCCCCTGGTGTGTGGCTGAGCCTGGTAGGAGGGGCTGCTCCTGGCACAAGAGTGGAAGATGGTTGGGAGAAGTTGACATCCCATGGGGTGGAGATGAATGGACTATAGATGTGGCCAGGGAAGCTCAAGGAAGCACTGGTTCCCAGGGCAGGGCCTGGGAGATGCCTCTGGTGCTACCCAAGGGAACATAAACAACATATCAGGATTAGAGAGTTTCTCAGAGATTCAGCAGTATGGTGTGGAATGAGTTCAAGTGCTATCTAATGTGTCACTTTAGCCAGATGACTTAAGTTCAGTGCTTGAGAATCATTTTACTAAAGTAGGCACAGTAAGGCCCACTTCAGAGAGTTTGGAACACAGTGGGTACTCAGGAAACGCTCATTCCTTTCCCTAAACACACCAAGGACGAGACTGTGGAAGGAGCAGGAAACATGAAGATTTTACAGTATCCTCATATCCAAGCCCATTCTACCTAGGAAGCTCAGAGCTTCAGAGCAACTTGACCTTGATTTACCCAGTGAGAGCTGCCACGGTGCCAGCAAGATCTTGGCCTCCTGTCTCCCACAGGGACACTTCCATCTCCCCCTAGGGCACAGCACAGACTGCACATGTCACTTTTTATTTCTGGGTCTCTGTGAATGACTGCCCCAGGATGACTGCCCTGGGATGGCCCCTTCCTGCTCTGGGATGGTGGCACTGGTGACATCCTCTCCACCCCATCCAGTGGTCAAGATGTGCTGAATGCTAATCAGTCACCTCTAGATCTTGTGATATGGGCTCAAACGGAGGACAGATGGTAGCAAGTGGAGACACCCTGGGACTGATCTTTGGTGCAGAATCTGGAGGCTCTAGCCTGGGAACCCAACCCACCCACCAGGGACCCCAGCCCACCCTCCACCAGGGCCCTAAGCCCACTTGTAAAACTCCTCCTTGTTGCCCAGCTGGAAATGCTTGAAGTTGGCTTGGCTTGTGCTGCCGCCCCAGTCTCCCAACTCCACACGCAGAGAGTACTTGGCACTGCTGGTGAGCTGGTGCACCGCCTCATTGCCCAGCCAGTGCTCCCC
>PVLD010034084.1:0-13003 GCA_004027595.1 Dinomys branickii | reverse complement strand
TAAAAAACTGTGGCATTTTTATATAATGGAATATTATTCAGCTATAAAGAAAGACAGTTTTGGGGACTTTGTAGGCAAATGGTCAAAACTGGAGTCCATACTCATAAGTGAAATAAATCAGCGGTACATGTGCAGGCAACGTATTGTATCACTGGTGTAAGAACCTGAGGGTGGGAATATAAACTAAGAGACATGAAGGAAATCTATTGAAAAACAAAGAACAGATGGGACAAGGGAAAGGAGAAAAGAAAGAGGCAAAAATGTATGTATGTACATATGAATATACATATATGCAGGAGGGCTAACATGGTTCTACTATTGTGTTATATCACTTAATATTAAGGAATAATTGATGACGGGTTATTCTATCAATCTTGTATGTCTGTATGTGTTATCCTGAACACACACTTCGAAGATATCAATATGCAAAGCAGCAACTATTGTTGGTTTTTTTTCTAATTTTATTCATTTATTTATTTATTTTTTTGTCTTTGGGTTTTTGTTTTTTGTGTTTTTCTGTTGTTGAGAGGATTAATTGTCTGACCAATTTTGCATGTGTGTATCTCTGTTCATGTATATACACTTTGAAGATATCAACAGGTAAAGCAACAACCATTGTTGAGTCCATGTCACCTTGTCTGTAAATCAGCTTTGATTGTACTATTTCTTATGCTAGTTTGTGTCTGTTTCTTAATATGTTTTTGTGCTTTTATTTTTTTAAATAAAAAAGGAAGCAGAAATAGAAATAAAATCTGTGACACTGATTCACAAAAAAAAAAAAGGAGGAGAAAGAGGAGGAGGAAGAAAGGAGAAGAAGAGGAGAGAGAGGGGCAAGGAGAAGGCAGGGAATGCCCTACACATGGAGAAGGGTTTGGAGAGGAAGGGGCAGGGCCCATAAGTGGGGGAGGAGGATCAAAACTGATCAAGGTGCAATATGCACAGTACCCGTTCCTCAGTATGAGTGTGTTCCAAACGTGTACTGATAAAAAATGTTTTCTAAAAAGTGATGTTAAGTCAAGAAGGAATCAATGCCCAATGAGATATAAAAAAAGCTTTTGTCTAAACCAAACATTTGTCACTTGTCATTTTTAACTCTGGGTAATTATTTTCTAAGGGTGAGTTAGTCTTTTTTATTTTTACAGGTAGAAGCAATTCCTTCTGTAAAGGGTGTATAACCTTAGAACCCAGTAATTTCTGAAAATGTGTTGAGTTTTAAGTGACATTCTGATGGCAGTGTTGGCAACTGTAAAGAGTCCATGAAGGTGCATGTGGGTTCATTTATGCTAATATCTATAATTTTGTGTTGGATAATTTTTATACTGACAAGTTTTAAATGCTGTTCAGAGGTTTTGCTGCCTCCCGTAAGTTTGAACATAGTAATTGCTAAGATAAAAATGAAGTCTTATTCTCTGAAAAATTCCTATTTGAAATATGAACACTCAACACACCATGGTGGGAGCCACACTGAGCCCCCAAGCTTCAGGATTCTTGGTGAGTCTTGCCCTGCCCTACCCCCACTGTCACAAGAGTGACGCTGAGCCCTGGGGAACCTTGGGATCTTCGAAAATGATAAAACATAGGAGCAAAATGCAATCTCAGACCTCTATCTCACCCAGAGCGAGTCCAGGAGACACTGGGACACCTGAAATTTCTGAAATGATAACAACTGAAGTGAAGAAACAACTCCATCTGGCTATAGAAGAAATCAGATAAAAAATAATCTCTTAGGTTAAAAAAAAATGGCAAGCATAATGAAAGAATTGCTCAGCACATCTGAGCAAAACATAGATAAGAAAATAGAAGAGCATAGAAAAATGATGGAAACCTTGAATGAATACTATAGGAAGGAAGTAGGATGCATGAAATAGATTCAAAGAGATATCCAGGAAATTAAAAATTCCATCAAAAGCTGGCAAAACCACTTGAAAGACCTTTAGACCTTTTAGACCTTGAAGACAGTATTGCAGCTAATGATCATGAAGGGAAATATCTCTTAAAAATAACATGGAACCAGAAAATAACAATTCAACAGCTGCAAGATGATGCAAAGAAAAACAATGTAAGACTAACAGGTGTCAATAAAACAGTAGGAGTCAACACAAATGACATAAAAAAACTATTTGCACAAGTAATAGCTGAAATATGAATGTCTTCACCAGAAAGAATAAGTATAAATGTGTTTGTATGAAAAGCTAAAATGCTATATACTCTTTATGGTCTATTGACCAGAAAAAAACAAATTAAATGGTGTTTTTAACAAATAATTTTCAAAATATATTCTTGCACATACTCATGAAAGATAATTTTTATTTTCTGTGTTGCTGAGAATTAGTACAACATTTAAATATACTACAATATGACAATAAGACTCTAAGATATTGAAAAAATAACACTTCATCAATATATACAGTTTACCAAGAGCTATGGGGTAGGGCCATGAAATAGTCTTCAAATCTGTCTAAGTTAAGTATTTCTAGCTATATCTTACCTGTTTCATGTATATGTACATCTATATTTACCTCTGTAATATCAAATTGAACTCGACAAAAATAACAGAAAGATATTTGGGAAGTTTCCCCCAAACTTAGGGAGTAAACAATGCATTTGTAGTTAACACATGGATCAAAGAAGATATTGCAAGAGAAATATTAAAATATTTTACTTAAATAAAAATGAAAGTACAACTAACCAGAATATTGAAGATGTGGCAAAAACAGTGCATGGACAGCCTGATAGGGTAGCACATACTCATATAAGCCCAGCATTGTAAACACTGAGACAAGAAGAAAGAAAGTTTGATTTTAGCTTGGATAATTTAGTGACTTAGTCAAACTTTTTCTCAAAAAAAAAAAAAGACAATGATAAGGGCTAAGTTGAAACTGGGTCCACTCACCGGTAAAACACACCACACACACACACACACACACACACACACACACACACAGTAGTACTAAGAGAGAAATATATGACACTAAGTACATATATTTGAAAACAAGAAACATTTAAAATCAATCATATAAATGTCCACTTTAGGAAATTACAAAACAGAACAGCAAATTAAATTCAAAGGGAGCAGAAAAAAATCAGAGCCTAAATCAGTGAAACTGAAAATAGAAAATCAACAGAGAAAAATCAACAAAACCAAAGGTTGATTCTTTGAGAAGATCAATAAAATTGATAAACTTCTAGCTAGGTTAACTGAGAGAAAAAGAAAAGATACAAATTACTAATACCAAAAATGAAAGAGAAGTTATTGTCAGTGTCTCCTGGACTTGTTCTGGGTGGGGTGGAGGTTGGAGATTGCATGAAAAAGAAGTTATTACTGCTGACCTCATGGAAATTGAAAGATAAAGGAATATTATCAAAAACATTGTGCCCCAAAATGTGATAACCTAAATGGAAGGGACCAATTCCTTGGAAGGCACATTGTACATACAGAAGTTTATATACAAGGAGAAATAGATAATGTGAGTACATAATATAAATATATATATGAATATGATATTAACTCAATAGTAGTAACCTTTCAAAACAAAGCATCAGACTCAGTTCACTGGTGAATTATTATTGTTATTGTTATTGTTGGTGCTGTTGTTATTGTTATTACTTGAGAGAGGGTGTTTTCTATGTTGCCCAACTGAGTCTCAGATTTATGTCTTCCTATGTTGTGCTCCTAAGTAGCTAAGATTACTACCATACTGAGCCACTGTACTGGGAAAGTTGATTGGTGAAATTCACCAATATTATACTAAGCAGGGTAAAATTATACTAAGTTCTCCACAATTTCTTCTGAAAAAAATAGAAACTAAAGGAATACTTTGTAACTCAGTATGTGAAGTCAACATTACCCTGAAAGCCAAAAAAAAAAAAAAAAAAAACCTTAGAAGGAAACTATGTACTAATATTTGTCATGGACACAGATACAGAAAACATCAATAAAATATTAGTAAATTATATCCAACAACGTAAAAATTTCATCTTAGCCAAGTAGAATTATTCTAGGTATACAAAACTGTTTCAATATTTAGAATCAATTAATATAATCCATGTATCTGACAGTGCTTACTAGAGAAACAGATTTACTACAAGGGACACAAACATAAGAATTTACAAGATTGGTTTACAATGGCCACCCACAGTGTCAGATATGGAGGAGCGCAGAAGTTTTGCACACTGCAGATGTGAAGGATCCAAAGGCCTGGAGCTCACTGTGGTGTGCCATGTGGGTCCAAAAGGTCTGGGCTGGAGGATAAAGAGTCTGTGCTGGAAGCCAGGAGACAATATCCAAGGTGAAAGCAAAGGCTGGAATGCCTCTAAAGAAACAGAAGTGAACCTTTCTTCTTCATTTTTCTGACAATCCTCCCGAGGGTGGGTCTTCCACACCCAGAACCCTGCTGAGCCAATTTAGTTGGGCATTTCTTACTCAAGTTGACACGATCAGTTAACTATCACAATTCACCCATTGTCAACTTGACAAGCAGACACATTTCTTTAAACCACGGTCTCCAGATACAAAGAAAAGTTCATAATTACACCTAACATGTTGTAACTGTCCTGGATACAAACAGATATGCACTACTTCCCTTCCCAGAGTAGAAGGCACGTTTTCTTCGAATGATGCTTGCTGCTAACATTTCATCATGTGAACATTATAATATAGGTTTAACAATAAGTAAGAACCAATATAAAGTCTTATCAATACTATGTTGGAAGCATATTAGGAAAGAACTATTACAATTACATTCCTCATTTCTGTAGCTTATCACGGGTTCAACACTTATATGTACAGCTACCTTCTACTACCCATTCTGTATTCCCCTGACCTTCAGCAAGCACTTCAGCAGGTCTTGGTTCTTTCCTGACTGGTTTGACCCATACCTTTATTTCTGAAGTTCCACTGTAGTGTCCCATGTGAGTCCGTGTCTGAAGGAGCATTTATCATTTTCACTGGACTGAGTTGTTGTAGTTTCACATTGACTTTAATAACAGGAAATAGTAATACTGGGAGATACCCTAAAGGTCTCCTGCAGTCCAAGTATATTCTTCCTTTCCTCCATTGTGAAGTAATAGTCCAATTTCCCTTTGACAGACTGCGTCACTCTCCACTGACAACACTGTGACTCCCTTTTTAGCTTGGTTCTTCTGAGGCATGAGAAGACCAAAATGACCATGGGGAAGTTTAAGCTTCCAGATCACTCATATCTTATTGTGCTTGTTGGTACAAGGCCACCACTTCTGGAACTTAAACTTCTAAACCAGCAAAATATAAGGTCATAAGAACAGGAAGCAAAAGTGTTGCTAGTGGGTCACTGGGGTAATGGTGAGTGGTACCGTTCGCACTTCCCCCCTTTGATTCTGGACCCATGAATCCTGGCTATGAGAGACACAGTACCATGTAGCGAACACTGATTCAAAGCATATATAGCCTTTTGAAGAACAAGTCCTGCAAGCTATTGCCCCCTAGGTGGTGCTGTAACTATGTCTTCAAA
Organism: Dinomys branickii; assembly: GCA_004027595.1. Lineage (NCBI taxonomy): Eukaryota > Metazoa > Chordata > Mammalia > Rodentia > Dinomyidae > Dinomys > Dinomys branickii. The sequence continues at coordinate 7,514 of PVLD010034084.1, read as the reverse complement.
AGACCATTCCACTGGAAATCTATCAATCCAGCTGCTTCTGGGTGGTCAGTAACGTAAAACTGGTGAGTTATATGAGCACAAGTCCATTGCTTCACTTCTTTGGCAGTAAAATGTCTTCCTTGGTCAGCGGCAACGCTGTGTGGAATTCCATGATGAGGGATAAGGTATTCTCTGAGGCCACACATGATAGTTTTGTCAGAACCATTACATTCAGGAAAGGCAAATCCATAACCAGAATAAGTGTATGTACCATAATGACACACCATAGCATTTTTCATGATGGAGGCGGTCCAACATAATCAATCTATCACTATGTCACAGGCTGACCATTCCGGGGAATGATGCCACACCGGGGACTCAGCGTTGGTCTCTGGCATATTGGGCATTCAGCAGTGGCTGTAAACAGGTGAGCTTTGGTGAGTGTCGCTGAGCCCATGCATAATCTCAACCGTGCCACCTCACCATGGCCACTCTGTTCTTGAGCCCATTGGGCAATGCTAAGGGTAGCTAGGTTGACCACTATCTATAGAATGAGTCATCTTATCCACTTGACTGTCAAAGTCCTCTTCTGCTGAGGTCACTTTTGGTGAGTGTTTACATGGAATAAAAATACTTTTACACCCTTTCCCTATATTGAGTGATCTGTCCACATACTTCTTTCTCAAATATCTTTGTCACCACTTTTTCAGTAATGCTCCTTCTGACTTCTTGACTATGGATAGCCCATGACTCAGTATACATTTACACATCTGGCTGTTTCTCCTGGAGAAATGTACTATCAAGTGCACTGCCTGAAGTTCTGCCCACTGTGAAGATTTCCCTTCACCACTGTCCTTCAGGGAAGTCCTGGAAAGGGACTCTAATGCTGCAGCTGTCCACTTGCAGGTGGTACCTAAATAATATGCAGAACCATCCATAAACCAGACCCTAGCCTTCTCTTCCTCTGACCTGATCACATGGTACAGCCCATGGGGCCATAGGCGCATGCGGAGAAACAGAAGGCAATATGGCAGGAGTAGGAGCCATGAGCATTTGGGCAACTTCTTCATGTAATTTACTTGTACCCTGCTCTGGCTTGATCGCATATATACCCTTTCTGTTTAATGACGGGCCATTGCTGTTCACATCCAACCTTATGACGCAGTCGATCAGAAAATACCCAGCTCATAATAAGCAACTCAGGTCATATGGTAACCTTGTGCCCCATGGGCAAGTGTTCGGTTTCTCTGAGAGCCCAGGAGCAGGCCAAGAGGTCTTTTTCAAAGAGAGAGTAATTATCTGCAGATGATAGCAGAGCCTTGCTCCAAAATCCTAATGGCTTCCACTATGATTCACCTATGGGGGCCTACCAGAGACGCCAAAGAGCATCTCTACCTGACATTAACACTCCAAGTGTCTGATCACATGGTCCCAGTGGGAGAGAAGCCACATAGCATCCTGGACCTGTTGCAGAGCCTTCTTGTTCTGGGCCCTGCTCAAAACTAGCAGCTTTCCAAGTCACTCCATAAATGGGCCAGAGTAAACCACCTAAGTGAGGAATGTATCACCTCCGAAGTCCAAATAGGCCTTCTAAGTGTTGTGCCTCATTTTTGGTTGTAGAGGGAGCTAAAAGGGCTATCTCTACATCCTATACCACTGGACTCTAGAAATTTCACAGAGGTAGAAGGACCTTGCAGTTTAGTTGGATTTATTGCACATCTTCTGACTTTTAAATGCTTTCCTAACAAATCTCAAGGGATTGCTACCTCTTGCTCACTTGGCCCAATCAAGTAAAATATCATCGATGTAATGGACCAGTGTGATACCTTGTAGGAGAGAAAGGCAATCAAGATCCCTGTAAACTAAGTTGTGGCGCAGGGCTAGAGAGTTAATATAACCCTGAGGTAGGCCAGTGAAGGCATACTGCTGGCCTTGCCAGCTAAAAGAAAATTGTTTCTGATGGTCCTTATGGATAGGTACGGAGAAGAAGGCATTTCCCAAATCAACAGCTGCATAGCAAGTACCAGGAGATGTGTTAATTGGCCCAAGTGAGGAAACCACATTTGGTACAGCAGCTGCAATTGGAGTCACTACTCAATTCAGTTTGTAGTAAAATGAAGTAAAATGAAGGCACTCATCAGAAAATGTCATTCCCCAAGACCCATCTATCTTCTGCACAGGCCAGATGGGAAAATTAAATAGAGATGTGGTAGGGACCACCACCCGTGAATCCTTCAAGTCCTTTACAGTGGCACTAATCTCTGCAGTTCCTCCAGGGATGTGATACTGGTTTTGGTTTACCATTTTACTAGACAAAGGTAACTCTGATGGCTTCCACTTGGTCTTTTCAACCATGACAGCCCTCACACTACAGTTTAAGGAACCAATGTGAGGATTCTGCCATGTACAAAGTGTATCTATTGCAATTATGCATTCTGGAACAGAGGAAATGACTAAAGGATGGATTTGAGGACATAATGGACCCACTGTGAGTCAGATCTTTGCTAAAATTCCAGTGATCACCTGATATTCATAGGCTGCTACTCTTACTGGAGAGCCATAATGGTGTTTTGAGTCCCCTAGAATCAGTGTTAGTTCAAAAACCAGTGTCCAATAGTCCCCAGAATGTCTGATCATTTCCCTTCCCCCAGTGTACAGTCACTCAAGCAAAAGGCTTTAGTTCCTTTTGGAGAAGGATGGGAGAGAGAAGGATTGTATAACATTTTGGTACACCAAGTCCTTCTACAAAGGGACCCATCCTTCCCTTCATTCAAGGGGTTCTGGGGCTATAAATGACTCAAATGCAGGAACTGGTTGAGGGGCAGTGAGTCCCTGTTACTATGATTTGAACTATGTGTCTGTTCATCTGTCCTTAATTTTTTTTTTTTTGTCTTTTTGAGATAGTGACTCATTATGCAGTTTAGGCTGCCCTTGAGTTCACTTTGTAGCCCAGGCTATTCTCAAATTTGTAACAATTCTCCTGCCTCAGCCTCCCAAGTGCTGGGATTACAGGCATGCACCACAACGCCCAGTCTAAGTGTTTTAATTATAAACACCTAGTAAAAATTTTGTAGGCTTCCCCTCTATTTCACTTTTGGGAACACCAAGGCTAATCAGCCATGCCACTGGTCTCCACATATTAGACATTCTGATCATTATTCTATTTCTACTGTCCATTACAGTAAGTATTTGCACCATGCCTTTGATGATTAAATGCTGCCACTTCAGGATCCAGTCAAATCCGTTGCCCTTAAATTTCTCAGTTGAGTAAACACAGTCCTCACTGTCAGACCTGACATTCAGAGAAGAGCAGTAAGAAGGCTCTTCAGGGATGCCAGTGCTCCCCTCACAGGTCTGTTTCTCAAGGTGTGAGTGAAGGGTACATTTTCTGGGTCATTCCAGTGTAGCAGATTAGGTTTGATATGACAAATCCACTCCAGCATTCCCATTTCTCTAATCCTCTGAATCCCCTCATCAATAGTAAATCATGGAATATCAGGCATCTCTCATTCACAGTGGGCCATCTTTTGATCCATGCTTCTGCCAACCAGCCAAATAGACTATTAACACCCTTCTTTACTAACTATAACATTAAATTCAGAATCCCTGCTTAATGGGCCCAGAGCGATAATCTCAGCCTGGTCCGGGTGCATATTTCTGCCACTCTTACCCCACACCTATAAAATCCATTCCCACATTTACTCACCAGACTCCTGTTTGTAAGAGTTAGAAACTTTATACCTCACACTTAGAGCCTTCTGTGATTTGAGCTGGGATATAGACCTAGAGGCAAAAGTGCATGAGGGGTGTCAGCATTATGGTGCTTGGTCAATGGAGGATTACTTTCTTCAGGGATAGTAGGAAAGGCCAACACCACAGGGGTTGGGGGTGGGGATGCCTTTGCCACTGTGGGTGGGGAAATCCAATCCCTTTCCCTGGCAAAATAATCTCATTAGGGTCTCGGAGCTCAACATTTTCAGCCTGGTCAGGATCCTCCCAGACATCTCCACCCCAGTTTATAGCATCCCATTCTTTTCTGATGAGTGCCTTCATTTTACTTCAGGTACCCACTGAGGCAGAGCATTAAACTTATGCTTTATTTCAGCCAATCAAATTATGAGGGTCTGTGTATATAGATAGCTATATTAGGTAGAAATATAGCAGACAGTCAGATAAGGCTGGGTCCTTCAGGGAGTCATTGCAAAAGATGAAACTCCAGTCAGGACTCTGGATGGAGGTACATCTGAAGATTAAATCACAATAGCTGGAAGATTAAAGTCACAATGGCTAGATTTACATACTTCCCTAAAGGATGAATGGAGGTTTGGGATTATTGGTATCACCCTTCTAAGATGTCCCATTATCTCATTAGGGGTGGATCATCCTCTCCTGCCTAGGACTAAGACTATAAAACTAAAACCACTAAAACTAAAGACAAAGCCAAAACTACAGATTATCAACCAAGGTTAATGATGTCACTCATGTACCCCTGCTACCATTAGATCAATATTCTCTAAGTGAGTATACTTGCGATCTTATTGGTTGATCATAATTTTGACCCACACTGTACCTACGTCACGATTTTGCTCTATAAAACTTTTGAGAGGTGAGCTCATGGGCAACCCATTCGGGACCCCCTCCTGTCTCTCAGGAGCTATTCTTATTCTCCATTCCCTGTTCCTTTTTTCCAATAATTTTTCCTATTCTTAACCTCCATTCTTTCTTAGAATTCATTCTTTGACTTTGGGGAACACAAACTCAGTGTATTTGACATCTAACATTTCCCCTATGTTGTGTTTGGGTTTCTTCAGTCTTGGCCCTGCACCTAAAGGAGAGGAGATTCTCTTTTAGGACACACATAAAACTTTTAAACTTTATATGTATCTGGAACTAGAAATTTGAATATTTGAACTCCTTTTTTTACTTTCTTAATCTGTTCTCATGGTTAGGAAACTTTTAGAATTCCCATAGATGTTTTCAACTCATTGTTTGCCCAGAGATGCTATGAGCAGCCAGCCAACATCATTATATTTCCCACTCTGCCAGAAATACTCAAAAGTTTCATACATAGAGTTGCTAAATTTCTTATATCCCACAAGTGGTGAGTTACCTTAAACAGTTCAAACTAAGGACTCTCAATATTCCCCACAGTATTTAGAAGGAGAAACCATGGTATTTCCAAGTCTTATCAAATTAGAGAAACAATTCCAGGAACCTCTAAAGCCATTCAAGAATTTCCTCTCTACAATTCTGTTTCTCTAGAGCCACTCCAGTACCCAAATCTGTATCATTCAGTGCTTACTAGCACCAATTTAATGCAAGATATACAAATATATAAGAATTTATGAGATTGGCTTACAACAGTGGCCCACAGAGTCAGACTTGCAAGAGTGCAACTACACACTAGAGATCTGAAGGATCCAGTCAAAGGCCTGAAGCTCAGTGCAGTGTCCCATGTAAGCCCATGTCAGGATGCTGAAAGATCTGCTCTGGAGGCCAGGGGATGACTTCCAATGTAAAGGTGAAGTTGGAGCTTTTCCAAACAGAAGCATTCCTTCATTTCACTTTTACACCATTCCAGCAACAATCCTCCCTAGGATGGGTCTTCTACACACAGAACTATGCTGAGCCAATTTAGTTGGGCTTTTTTTACTCAAGTTGATACAAGCAGTTAACTATCAATATCTATTATATCAACAGTTGAACTAAGAAAGCTAATATGTTCATCAATAAATGCAGAAAAATTATTTGGCAAAATCCAAAATCCATTATCTTCATGATAAAAGCTCTCAACAAAGTAGAAATATATGGGAATTTCTTCAACTTGATAAAGTACATCTGTAAAAAACAAATATTTAACATCATATTTAATGGTGAGAAGCTAGGCTCTTTTTCGTAAGATCAGTAACAAGGAAAAGATGTGCATTCTCAATTACCTATCAACACTGTAAGGAAAAGTAGTCTTTTCAACAAATACTGCTCGAACAACTGGCTATCCACATGAAAAAACACCTTGATTTAGACCTTACACTTTCAATAAAAATTAACTCAAAGTAGATCAGGGACCTATGTATAAGACACAAAAGAATAAAATTCCTAGAAGATGCTGTAGGAGAAAAGCTATGTAGCCTTGGGTTTGACGGTGACTTTTTAGATACAACACCAAGAGTATGATTCATGACAAGAAAAATTGATAAGTTTAACTCCATTGAAATTAAAATTTTCTCTATGTGAGAGATATTGTCAAGAGAATGAAAATACACAACATACACTGGGAGAAAACATTTTCAAAACACATATCTCATAAAGGAATATTATCTAAAATATACAAAGAACTCCTAAAACCAGACATAAGAAGACAACCAGTTAAAAAAGAGGGAAAAAGCTAGAACAGAGCCCAAGCAGGAAAGGGCTGTGCAGCTACTTGCAGGTTGGAAAGTTCTAGAGGTTCCATGGTATGAAAAGATGCAATGAGTAGCATGTGACAAGCTTCACAAAGGAAATCACAGACCAAGCCCTGGAGATTTAAAATAAGGCCAAACCATCCTCCGTTAAAAGTTATGATTTTCTGGTGTCCCAACCCCCGGGTAGTCAACGAAGGCCCTAGACGGGGAGGGTGGAATAAAAGGACAAGAGACACAAGAAATGGAGACAAGACAGGAGTCTGATCAAGTCTCATTTATTGAGCGGAAAGCTTGGGCTTATATACAGTGCGGGAGTGGGAATTGACGTCAGTGGGTAACTAGGCAACGGAGGGAGGTCTAGATATCACGCGAGGGAGGTCAGAGCGTCAGGCAATATTACGTAATTAACAGGACATTGACCATTTAGAGAAGATCTAATGCCAACACTTTTCAAACTCTTCAATGAAATTGAAAAGGAAGGAACTCTCCCCAATACATTTCTGGAGGCAAGTATACTGATACCAAAACCAGAGAGAGACCCAACCAAGAAAGAGAGCTACAGGCCAATCTCTCTAATGAACATAGATGCAAAGATACTCAACAAAATATTGGCAAATAGATTACAGCGAATCATAAGGAAAATCACACACCACGACCAGGTAGGATTCATTCCAGGAATGCAGGAATGGTTCAATATTTGCAAATCAATTAATGTAATGCACTATATTAATACAGTCAAAGACAAAAACCACATGATCATCTCAATAGATGCAGAGAAGGCTTTTGATAAAGTCCAACATACATTCATGTTAAAAGCCTTAGAAAAAATAGTAATAGATGGCCTATACCTCAATCTGATCAAAGCCATCTATAACAAACCAACAGCCAACATCATACTAAATGGACATAAACTGAAAACTTTTACTTTAAAATCAGGAACAAGACAAGGATGTCCATTGTCACCACTCCTATTCAACATAGTTCTGGAAGCACTAGCCAGAGCAATCAGACAAGAGAGAGAAATAAAAGGAATTAGGATAGGAAAGGAAGAAGTCAAACTATCACTATTTGCAGATGACATGATACTATACATGGAGGACCCCAAAAACTCCACAAGAAAACTCCTGGAAT
>PVLD010034083.1:0-13005 GCA_004027595.1 Dinomys branickii | reverse complement strand
AAAAAAAAAAAAAAAAAAAAAAAAAAAAATGAATTGGCTGATAACAAATTTAATAGTAAAACAATAAAACTACAAGCTATTACACTACTATCATTAGTACAGTAACAATCCTTTGAACTTTTTTCTATATTAGTAAAAGTCACCTTAATACAATCAAAATAGTCACTTAGGAAGCTTTAAAAAAAAAAGGCTGCTAGTCTCACAAAGGGCTACTAATCAAGAGTTAAATGTTTGGTTTTTAATTTTAAAAATATTTCTTTCCAAACAAATTATTAAGTGACTTAGGGAGGTAGTAAATCTGTATCATCACAAAATATTTCTTTCTCAAATATTCCTTGGTGGGGGGTCAGAATATCCATTTCTGTATATATGTTACTGGAAGGCAATACATTTAAAAAATGACCTCTACTTACTGGTTGGTGGGATAAGTGATTTTTTAAAATTCTACTTTATAGCATTCAATATTTTCTGAACTTTATAACTTGCATTATTTTTATAATCAGGTAGAAAAATACCAGCCAAAATAAGGCTATTGGTAGTAAACTTCACAAAAGCTTCTCTGCAGATACCCTCTCCTACTGGTTAGGCAGGGAGTGGCAATGCCAGGTCTAACCTGCCCCTTTCTGGGACTCAGGTCTACTTGTTCTTATGCCGTGAAAGCAACAACCCTTTAGCCAGTCTTTTACACTCATGCTAACTCATAAGACCAGTTAAAAAATTCTTACAGATACAATATAACTGGATGAACCATATGAACCAATATTTAACCACTTTATTTCTGGTTAAACATTTTCTGACCTGCAAAAATTACAACTCACACGATTCTACTTGACAGAATTAAAATAATAAAAGAAATGACAGAACTAAAAATGAAACAAAGCAAACGGAAAAGAAGAATATAACAAAAAAGGGCTTCAGTTGCATTTATTATTATTACTCTTCCAGCCTCTCCTGAGGCCGAACTTCTGCAGTGAGAAAAGGTAAGTCTTTCTCATTAAAAGGTTCGGTGCAGAGAAAATTTAACAATCAATGTCTTTTTCTCTGTTGTAACCATCAGGAGAAAAATTTGTTTCTACAAGAACACTCTTAAGGCAATTCTTAGCAATAAGTCATACGAAAAGGCAGAAAGCTTATAAAAAGGCTAATCTTGGGGGCTGGGGATATAGCTCAGTGGAATAAGCGCTTGCCTAGCAAGCGCAGGGTCCTGAGTTCGATCCCCAGTACCACACACACACACACACAAAAAAAGGCTAATCTTAAATATTTAATAGACAAAAAATAAGATTTGAACAAGAACAGTATTTCATTCTTAGATGTGAAAATATAATAACAATTTTGAACTTATACCTTTGATACATAAATTTAATGCAATTCAAATTAGAATCCCCAAGTAAACTTATAGGGTGGTGGAGGTGGTGGTGAGATTGGGTAAGTGATTTTAAGGTTCTTATGAAGATTAACTAAGCAATAGTCATGTACAGTAGGTAATGAGAAACACTGAGAAAGGACTTGCAGCAGAATATACCTTAAATCCTCTTTAATCAAAATAATTTTTGGACAGGAATACACAAACAGAGCAGCAACAAAACAATCCTAGTATATGTAAGATTTATGATATGACAAAGACAGTAGCCCTACTCAGTAGGAAAACATGAGTAGTACGATTATTCTTCTAAAGGAAAATAAAATTGGACCACCATCTTATGCTGAGTACAAAAATAAATGCCAGATGGATTAAAGTCACAAGACACAATTTTCTACATAAAAATTGAAAACGTTCTGTAAGCCATGGAACCATACAGTCACAAAAACCCCCTACAGTTTGAAAAAGTACTTATTATCGGGTATAGTGGTCATCCTTGCAATCACAGAACTTGGGACACTGAAGCAAGAGGACTGCTGTGAGTTTGAGATCAGCCTGGGCTGCATAGTCAGCTCAAGACCAGTCTGAACTACAAAACAAGACTCTATCTCAAAAAAAAAATCAATCAATCAATTAATAAATTAATGTATTTATATGACAAATGCAAAGGATTAATTAAGTATAATATACAGAAATGCTTAGAAATGGACTTCTTAAATAGGAGAACTGTACAAAAAATATGAAGAGGTACTTTACAAAAAGAAAATCACTCACATTTACTGGTAGTCAAGTAAGTGCAAACTAACAACACGCTAGCATCACTTATACCCATCGATAGCAAAAGTTAAATATAGCGCTAACACTGGCTGGGATAAGGGCCAATAGACGAATACTTTCCCGGTGGAACTACAACGCTGCAACGGTAAACTGCCACATTCCTTTAGAGAAGCAAACTGGAAATAAATAAATCAACTACAAAAAATAAACAGCCAGTTTAAAAAAAAATGTTATCCTTTGACATAGCAATCGTGCTCCTATGACTCTATAAAACTCAAAAGATTTAGAGCATGTTTGGAGTATTTAGTAAAAGGCTATTTAAAAGCTGAAAACCAGAAACAAAATGGAAGACCCAACAACAGGATAATGGTTAAATAAAAGACTGTGCTTAAAAATAATCAAATTAAATACTACATCATCACATTTACTGATTCCATGAAATTATTTAACGAATAGGGTAATGGAAAAGAACCAGCCTTGGAGTCAGTGCTGAGTTTACATAACTAGCTGAGTTTATGCATATTGTTAAGCCTCAGTGAATCAGTATTTCTTCATTTCTAAAATGGTAATAGTAATAGTAATAACTATCTCACAAGGATTTAGTTAGGATTAAAAAGGATTAAAAAGGTAATGGACCAAAGAAAAGAGAGAAGAATTAAGATGTATTATGTACATGTTTCAATTTCCTATGTTAACTGTAGTCATTATGTACTGCAAACGTGACTAATAAAGAATGACTAGAGGCTCAACAGCAACAGCATCTGTGTCTGTACTGAGCAGGTTTTAGTTTTCCTTTTTCCCTGAGAAAAAAGTAATTGTGAGGAGAATAGTGTTCTGATAACTTTCATTACTGAACTTAATAAACTGACAGTAACACTTCAAAAAAAAGAATGACTATATAGTGCTTTGCATAGCATCTGATAAGAACTAAGCATTCAAAAAACAGTTATTATTGTTCATTATTTCTCTCCTAGATTCCTACTGAAATGAAAAAGTTAAGCAATTTTCACTTTCAAAAGGAAAAGGAAAAGATTGCCTCTAAACTCCACTGTTTATAGAAAAAAGAAACGTTTTTTAAAATATGTGAAATATTTTGTTACTGAAAGGTCAGTTGGCCTTAGGTTACAAAAGGTGTTTGGGCCAGGGGTATAGTTTAGTGGTAGTGTGTACTTTAGTACACGCAAGGGTGTGGGTTCAATCTCAAGCACTAAAAGGAGAAAAAGGTACATAGAAAAAGTCCTGCCTGTATCCTCACAAGACAGGCTTGCCAATTACGGTAGGATGAGGAAAGACATTCATCAGTGCTTTTTTTTTTTTTTGCCATGGTAAATTGTTTTACTTTCACTCTATGAATCAAGTGATTCTTTTCCATTTTAAATCTAGCATTTAAAGAAGCTAAGCAAAAGACAAAAATCTAATATCACATGTATACTTTCAGAGCATAAAGCATGTATCTGGCAAAGCCATATTCAGAGTAAATTTTTTAAAATTAGTAATATGAATATTTGTGTACATATTGTCCACATATGTAAATAACATGTACAAATCTTGCTATAGTTCCAACAATGTCCACAACAGCTTTATTCACAAATAGCTAAAACTGAATAGAAAACAGTGAAACATCTCTAACTGTACAAAGGATTTTAAAATGTGTACTTTACTCAATAATGAAATATTCTCATCAATTAAAACATTTTTAAAATGATATACTAATCCACTCCCAAAAATGGATGAGCAAAAGAAGTTAGAGACAAATTAGACCATTCTGTAATGACTCTATAATTACATTTTAGTGATGTTCAGTAGCATTCAAAATTAATATAAAAGATAAAAGTCAGTATAGAGATTACTTCAGCAGTAAAGAAGGGCTGGTTATGACAAGTGGACAAGTATGATTTCAGGGAGTGATGAGCACAGTAGCTTTCTTTCTATTCCTTATATTTTCCTCTTGAGAGCAGCCAATGCAGTGTATTTATATGTAAAATGTTATGGAACTGTGCACTTTAAGGTTGTAATTTTACCTGTGCAATTAGCTTGCTACAAAAATAAATGTGAAAAAAATTAAAGTGATTCCCCCTTATTCAAAAAATTTTCACAGTAAGTTTAAACCTATCATTTATCATTCCCATGCAATAATAAAGGTTATTTCAAAGATGACACAAAGAAATGCAAATACTAACTCATCGATTATTACTGTTTAGAAAAAAAGGACATACTATGACAGTTTGTATTTTCTAATTGTCTACCAGCAATCTGAACAGAAAATCTTTTAAGGTTCTAGTCAAATCTATGATAAAAGTTTAATGTACATCATCAGTGTATGTAAATAATTCATCAAATGTATCAGATTTTGCTAACAGTCTTCTATATATCATGTAACTACCAGATTTCTTTTCTAGAAACAGATGGCACCATTTTTATAGAAGCAGAAAAACAAAATCCAATGTAACACAGATACTTGGTGTCTTTGTCTACATGAACAACCTTAACAAAGATCTTTAATGAACTCTTAAACCATTTTTGGCTGAACACTTTAAAGGGCTTTAAAAGCAGACCTAGGAAGATAGTGTTACAAGTCTAAAATATGCTTTGCCAACAAAAGAAGATAACCAGCAGGCGTGCCCCTCTGGTAGCTACATATGCTATGTTGCCTTATCCCTTCATACATTCATTATACTAGAGTAGAATGCTCTACCCAGTATTTTAGGCCTGCAGAGCTCTTTTCTGGAACTGTTAGTCTTTAAAAAGTCTCCCCTTTTCTCCCAGGCTGAAATAATCACTTCTTTCGGTGGTTCCCACTGTCTTTTTTTCAGACACATTCTATCACATGATAGCTAAGCTAAGAGCTCTTGTGTTCGACTCCCCAGATCAAGCATTGTGGTTGTAGCATGCATTCAATAAATACTCAATTATTGTGTATCAACATAATGGGGGAATGAGCATATTACTTCTTGCAACAAAAAACATCAGTCTGAGACCATTGTTTTAACACAAGTAGTACTCTGCTAGCTGAGGCACAAAGATTATAGATATTTAAGACCAGCCTAGGCTACATAGTAGGACCCTGTCTCCAGAAACACACGGACGAAAAAAGCTGTCTGGAATTAAAGTGATATGAAGGAATGCTAATATTTTGAGGACACAGAAATCATGTCCTAGTTTAAATGCCATTCTCCTATAAGGTGTGTCTTGGTTACTTTTCTTGCTGCTGAGACAAAATATCCAACACCCAAACTTAAAGGAGGAAAGGTTTATTTGGCTCACAGTTTGTAGAGATTTTAGACCATAGTTGGCAGGCTCCAAGGCAGGGTGGGATGGCACAGGGGCACTGCAGAGGAGAAACAGCCTACGGCAAGCAGGCAGGCAAGAGCACACTAGCCCTCTGTGGGGGCTACACGACCGAGGTGGGTGTAGCACTCACAGCCTCGATCCTAGCTAGAACTGTGGCAAACCAACCAAAGGACTGATTCAGTAATCACACACCCTCGATCTCAGTACCACACTCTAAAGCCAGCCACCTTTGAAATGCCCCCTGTATGACTACATGAGGCTTGGAGGTATATCTAGACACAAGCTATAATAAGGGGTGTGTGTGTGTGTGTGCGTGTGTGTGTGTGATACATAACTGCTTTAAAAAGAATTTATTTGTGGTGGTTAAGCATGATTGTGTTAACTTAATTGGCTTTTGGAGCTGTCCAGGTTATTAGTATGCATGCTCCTGGGTGTTTCTGAATGGATCATAAAAGTGTGACCATGGATACTATATCTGGTCGTTCACCCTTTCTTTCTGCAACTGTTGCCCTGCTTCCCAGCCCCATGAACCACACATGTTTGCTCTGTGTCATGTCTTTCTACCACAACACTCCTGCCTTGGAGCCAAAGGATCATGAATGGAACTCCCAGAGCCCTTGAGTCAAACGAAACCCCTCTAAGCTGTGGTGCTGGGTACTGTGTCCCAGCATGGGACGGTCAATACATTACTCATACCTTATTAAGAGTTTAACATTTAAACATTTTTTTTCAAAGACTATTCAACAAATGGTGCTGGAAAAACTGGGTATCTATTTTGCAAAAGACTGAAGAAGAATCCATACTTCTTGCCATGTACTAAACTAAAATCAAAGTGGATCAAAGAGCTCTCAACCTTAAAACAGAAGCACTGAATCTACTGAAAAACAAAACAGCTAAATCACTTGAAGTCATCGGTGTAGTGAAGGATTTTTAAAAAATAGTATTCCAATTGTAGAAGAAATAATAGCAGGAATCAACAAATGGGATTACATCAAGTTAAGGCATTTCTACACAGCAAAGGAATCAGTTAGTAGGCTAAAGAGATAACCTACAGAATGGAAAAATATTTGTGCCAGCCATTCCTTAAAGGCTAATATCTAGAATACATACAGTATTCAAAAAAATGAGAACTAAAATAAAAGACCTAATCAGGAAATAGGCAAGTGAAATGAACACTTCCCCAGGAAGTGCAAAGAACCAACAAATATATAACAAAATGCTCAACATCTCTGGCCATTAGAGAAATGCAAATTAAAATAACACTAATATTCTATCTTACACCAGAAAGAATGGCAATCATCAAGAACCAAAGAATAACAAATGCTGGCATGGCTGTGGTGAAAATGAACCCTGGACTGCAAAGAGAGTTTGGGGCCAGCCTGAACTGCAAAAGTGAGACCCTGTCTCCAAAAAGTCCTGCTAAATCCTGGAAGCAGCAGGTATGTCTGTCAACAGTCAAATGTATACAGAAAACATATCTATTAATAATGGAAAATTGCTATAAAGAAGTATAAATTTGAGACATTCATAGGAAAATGGATCCACATGGGAAATACAATATTTGAGTGAAATAAACCAGACACACAAGCTTAAATATTCTAGGGTATCTCTCATTTGAGTAAGGCAAAGTAGAAGCAGAGAGCATAATAAAAGATGGATACCAGGTAACAAGTGGATAGATCTCTAGCAAATGGGAATGGGTCCAGGAGACACAGTGAAGGGAGAAAGGGAAGCAAGTAGAATTAAGATACGCCTTGTACAGAAACCGAGTAACCTCAGCAAATGTAAACACTGTATGTCACAAACGCAAGCTAAGAATAACGCCACCAACACGAATGAAATGGGGAAAAGGGATGCACAAACGGAGGGAGGGGGATAGGAAGGGGATTAAAAAGCAAGCTGTACTATATATATGTGCCCACACCCCCAGAGGAATGTAAGCTTCATGTAATGTAGACACATACTAATAAAATTTTTTAAAAATCACATTTTAAGGGAACCAAAAGCTGAAGGAGCGGGGAGAGAAAGGAAGGGAAGGCCATGAAAAAAGAATCAAGATGTGTCATGTACACGTTCCAATGCCCCACACTGAATGTTTATGTACTACAAACATGTACTGCTAAAAATAAAAATGCAAAGAAAAATTTCACCTTTTAGCAAACTGAAAAACTGTCATACACTAATGAGAATCCTGAACAATTCCTTCAAAAGCAGGTTTTGGATTTGTATACAATCGGAAAAGCTGCTTCCTAAAAATAAACACCTCAATAACTTGATGAAAACAAAAACTAAAACCAAGAACACGGGCTCACAAAATACAGAAGGCAAAATATTACCTAACCTCGCAGATAATTATTGTACTTTACATCTTTGTATGTTGTATAAGGAAACTTTGAAGAATGTCTCAATCTGAGAAAGGTACACTACAGAAATAAGGAGTTTTCCCTTTAGAGGAATGAGCTAAAAAGGAATATGGCTTAAGATCACAGCATTATTTTCTTGTAACTGTAGAAACCTGAACCAGGCCTTCTGCACCAGAAGCACATTTCTGTGAAATGTGACAAGAGTTAAACAAAATTTTACATATTTCTTAACACAACTGACCTGACAAGAATGTAATTATGTCAAAAAGGCTGTAGATGTCTAATGGGCTAGCAGACATCCCTTGCTCTGAAGGGATGAAATAAAACCTGTGCATTCTCTTTTGTGCCAACAGAAGGAAACACATTTGAGCTGGAAGTATTCACAGTTTTATTCTTATCATAAATAAAGAAATCATAAAAAATTATTGGAAGTCAAAGAGGCACAATGATCCTTTCATTATAAATTTATAAAAGGATAAATGGTAAAGCTGAGTAATCTCCTTACCTTTGTGATGAGAATTCGGTACTTCTCCACCAGGTGGTCATTGTTGTGACAACCTGCGAGCAGCTGCCAGACTTCTCCTCTAAGGGCTTCAGGGACACCGTTTCTTACTAAGGACAACAACTGCTTTGGTCTCACACTCAAGTTGAGATGCCTAGAAATAAAGCCCAAACACCAAAATTCATAAAAGGAAGATTCTCTAGAAAGTTGGGTGTTTTCTTTTTTTTGGCAACAGGGCCTCACCATGCAGCCCAGGCAGGCCTTGAAGTCCTGCTGCCCTCCTGCCTCAGCCTTACAGGGCTGGTTACAGGTGTATGTCATCACACCTGGCTAAAAGGTTATTCTTATGAGAAGAAAACTAAATGATTTTCAAAGACCTGATAAGGTAACATAATAAGGAAGAAAAGAAAAATGCTACCCATTGCAATAGTTACATTGAAGGAAACAGTGAAAGATTGGCTAGAAGAAATAAAAGTCTACATGGATTCTGAAAAACTGCTTCCAAAGTATCTTTAAATTACTACTTTACTTAATACTCATACTTCTCAGTTAAGAGGCAACATTTCAATGCTTTTAGCAGTTTTCATATCTTCACTTCTCTGAATATTGGTGGTGGCCAAAAAGTTTTCTACTGTAACACCAAGTTACTAAAGTCTCTCTTCATTTACCTCATCTACAAAAGGAAGATAGTAAAGCTTATCTTGAAATATTGGTATAGATTTTCAAAATTTTTTTGCATATACCATATAGTTGATTCTGTAATAGACCTACTAAGGCAGAAGTAGTATCTTCAGCTTTATAGAGAAAAGTGGTCAGGGAGATCAGTTAAATCACGAAGTAGTAGTCCTCAAATCTCAAAGCCCAGTGAGTGCTTTACATGTCATGTTGCCCCTGGCTTTTGTAGAAACTGTAAGCATTCTCTCACATTTCCAAATTCTATGAGTATAAAATATAGCATATTTTAAAATGATCAATTCTGATACTGTACATTAATGAGAGAGCTTCACCTGTGTTTGGATATAAATTATATACAAATTGGACAGTTGCCAGCAAAAAGAAGTCTTATTAATTCAAGGTTTGGTACACTAGCCTCTGGGTCAAATATTGCCCACCAATTATTTTAGTAAACTTTTACTAAAACAAACTATGCTTGAGTAGGTATTGTTTGATGCTTTTAGGTCCATGAATTCTAAAAAAATTACCTTTAGGCTCTTCACAGAAAGAGGCTGCTAATACTACATAAATTTATATTGGTAAAATTACTTTTATTATAAATGTCACATAGCTGGGCATAGAGTGCATGCCTGTAATCCCAGCACTTGGGAGGCTGAGGCAGGAGGATCTTTGCAAGCTTGAGACCAGCCTGGGCTAGTGAGCTCAAGGCCAGCCTGAACTACATAGTGAGACTCTGTCTCAAAAAGACAAAAAAGAAAAAAAGTCACTGATAATATTAATTTTATTTATTTATAAATATTATGTGTCACCTCACATAGTATTTTATACTGAGAGTATCAGTTTTAATATCCAACAAGAATCACATTAAGATGAACGTGAAGAATCACAGCTCAAAAGTACTAACACTGCCACTGAAGTCTAAGGTACAGTTTAAAAAGCCAGGTTTGGAACCAGATTTGCTGTGTTAAAAATTCTGGTTCTGTCAGCTTACTAATATAGCTGCAACTATGACTCAATCTCCTCATCTGTAGAACTGGACTTACTTTATAAGGTGGTTATAGCCAAAATACAACATTACTTAGCACAGTGCCTAGCATTTGGTAATTTCATCAGTTTGTACTATAACTATAATCATTACACATATTATTTTTTAACTATAATAATCCTGATAGCAACAGTTTTATAAACTTCTATTTTCTAAAGAAATAGACTCAGAAAAGTTCAGTGACTTCCCCAAGACCACACTGCGAGGAAGCACAGAGGTATGATTTGAAGCCACATCTACAAGGCTCTAAAATTTTGCACTGCAATGTTTCCTGTCCATAGAACACCTACAGTAAGAGGAAAAATAATAATCAAATGAATAAAAGGAGGGAGATTATATTATCCACTGACATAACTAAAACCAGCAAAAAGGAGTTAACCTGAAGACAGCAGAGACATGTGAAAACTTGATATATTTGAGGGGATAGGAAGACATCCGGTTAATAAAGTAATCAAATAATGAACTTTGATAGCAAAACGAATTCTATGCCATTATATACAATGCTAGTAGGTACATATAATAAAATATAATTCTATAATCTAAATACTGTAGTTTATGGTTTAAAATATACTATTATGAAACCATGTCAAGACTAACTTCATTTCTGTTTTAGAGCAGAAACCTTTTTATACAGATGGTATTCCTGACAGTAACAGTCCAAACACTCCAAATTCACTGAACTGAAAATACAATTGGGACAAAAGCATCAGCAGTTTGTCTCCTGATCTTAAAGAAATATCAAAAATATATGAGAACTATTCCCCTTGGGGTCTTTGCAGAGTTCATGTATTGAAACCACTTGTATAAAGACAAACCATGCTGTGGTTTGCTCTTTCCTCTGGTGCATACTTGACATTTCCCAGTGTGGACAGTGTTTTACCAAAAGTGTAAAGCATTGTGGGAGTGCTGGAGCAGATGATACCCATCTGTAGTCCTCCCCTTAAGGGCATGAACTAATTTCTTTAAATGCTGAGACAGCTTTACTAAGAATAGAATGAAAGACTTCCAACAGTTAAAACATCTGAGAAAAATAAAATGCCAAAGCAACAGGCCCTTAGGGAGCTTATATGACAACCCTAATAACCAGAATGTCAGAAATAGAGATGTGCTTGTATCACTTTCAAGCTCAGCTTTTTTCTCCCTGGCCTTCTACCCAGGAAGAAGCTATATAAGTGTCTTACCAACCTGACTCACCAGAGTTATCTTTCGCAATGATAATAAACACCTGTACTCTGGGTGGACAACCTACAAAGTAGTGCTTCTTAACACCGCTTTCAAGTTAACTGCTGAACTGATGAGAAATTCCTGAGTTTTACAAGTTAATGGGAAAAATAACTGATAGAGTACACCATGCTTGTAACACCTTGCTATTCTAGGTACTTATCACACATAAAGGAAAACATCCTCTAAACTTCCCTGATTATTGTGTGCTAACCATTGGGAATTATCTTGACCAATAAGTACCTTCTGACCTCTTCAGTTGTTATGTTTGTGTCTGGATATCCGCCTCCACAAAGCCTCATGCAGGCACTGGTGTAGGCTTCTAGAGTTTGTGATAGATTCATTGTCCGATGCTGAGATTATGGGTGTGAGTGCCACAGCAACCTGGGGCAGGCAGCCTGCACACACTATAACGGAGGGGAAGAGCCTTGCCCTTTTGCTTCTGTTGCTTTTGCTGTTTCCTGCTGCCATGAACTGTTGCCCTTTGCCATGTGCCACTCTCCTTGGAGTCAGCTGAATATGAACTGAAATTTCCATAAACTATGAGCATAATAAGCCTTTTCTTCCTTAATTCTGGGTGTCAGCTATATTGTCTCAGCAACAAAAGAAAAGTAACCAAGACATCAGCATAAAGAACCTCTTTCCAGGCCAGGGACATAGCTCAGCGGCACAGCACTGGCATAGCAAGAGCCAAGATCCTGAGTTCGATTCCCCACAGCAAACACACTCACACAAAAGAACCTCTTCTTTTTTTTTTTTCATTGTCATTGAATTGAATATTTAGGTAAATATTTTCTCCACCTATGAGAACGTACTAGGTTTCTGATATTCAGAGAACTTATTTCATATAAATGTCCACTCTTCTTATAAAGCTAAAAATGGAGATTCTAGAATGCAAACCTCATACATTAAGTTTCTATTTTATCAGTTCCAAAATTAATGTTACAGTCAGGTTAAGATTCTCTACTCATAAAATGAGAATGTAGATGAAAAGAATTATTCTGTTGTAACTTACCATTTTGATAGCAGTTCTCCCCATGTTTCAAGAATTTTTTCTGCACATTCTTTGGATACATCACCAGATCCACTCAAGAGAGGCTCATCGTTATCTTTAATAAAGCATACACAAAAATAACCGAGGTTGCTATACTAGCCAGACATGGGAATGTAACAGTCAAATTTAAAGACTTTTAGGTGAGCATTAATTTAATTTCTCTTTTCTAGTATTTTTAGAAGAAATATAAATAAAATAAATATAATAAAAATATAAATAAATATATTTTTATAAATATAAATAAATATAAGCAAAAATGTTCCTGTGTACATTGTGCTTTTTGGTAACCTCTTTTGCTTTTCACACAGGTCCATATTATATCAATTATAGAAAAGAGCCACATAATCATAAAATTACAGAACTCAAAATACGGTAAGTTCTCTCTCCTAAGCTACTTTATGTGTGAAAATATATAGCAGTTTTATTTAAAAAGTTAAAATTTCAAATCACCTAGACTTCCGGGAAGATGGCGACCAGGTAGGCAGCAGAGAGAGAACCTCCCAGAGGATTACCACCCAAACAATGAAATATAGCAATATGAAGACAGAAATGAGGACTTCTGGGAAGAAGACAACCAGCCGAGAGAGCGAGTGCGGAGGGAAGAACGGCTTCAGCTCCTGAACCCGACAGAGAACGCGCTACTGGGACAAACTGCGCCAAACCGGGCAGCGCTCCGGGATCCCGCTCAGAACCCCACCCCCGCAGCTAGTGCTG
>PVLD010034082.1:0-13006 GCA_004027595.1 Dinomys branickii | reverse complement strand
ATTGTGGTCCGATAATATGCATGGGATAATTTGAATTCTTTTGCATTTAGGTAGATATGCTCTATGGGCTAAAATGTGGTCAATTTTGGAGAAAGACCCATGTGCAGCTGAGAAAAATGTGTATTCTGATGCTGTGGGGTGGAACACTCTGTAAACATCTACTAAGTCCATCTGTTCACACTTTTGGTTCAGGTCTCTTCTTTCTTTTCATTCTTCTGAACTCTAGTGAGCACAGCAGATGAAACTTGGAATGATCTTTGTATATTGTTCCTGGTGCATAATTACTGAGTGATTATTATACCCAACAAATGATTTTCTTTGCTGATTGATATTTGAGACTTCCCCTCCCTATGTTTATCTTCATACCTGGGTGGTTATCTATTGTGCACATTTTGTGGCTCCCCACCAATGTTGTGTCACACAGAAAATATGATAGTGTATATTTGTAGCACAGATAGAATGCTGAGATTTGTTGTCAGTTGGCCAACGATTGATGAGATGTTTCTGGGAATTCAATTTTGTGAATCACCACCAAGTCGTATATTCTTGCAACCTTATTCACAAGCTTTGGAAAGGTCTATTATAGTTTGCCACAGTACCAGTCAAAAACAAAGATTTTTTTGCAGAACCCAAGTGTAATACTCAGTGTGAGACATGACTGACTTCAAGTTAATATTTTTAAGCTATGTTTTTCTCAAACAGATCTTCAAATACACATTAGACTGGTTGACAGTAGGTGTTCACATCTTAGCTCAAACAAGTTTTAATTTAACCTTCACTCTGTTGAGAAGTATTACACTCACTCAATAATTAGACTTAATTGGTCTGAGGATTTAAATGCTGCCTTGACATCAAATACTCCAAACTGTATATATTTCAGTACTTTAAATCAACTCCTGAGCCCAAACTAAGATGTATTTAATCAGTTTGTCATACTTCTGTAAACAAGTGAATTTCAGAGCTCAACTGCTGATATTTAAAACTCAAAATTAACATAAAACACAAGTGTTTTCTATTCTGATTTCCGAGCTACACCTAATAATAACTTTTTTCATAACAGAGATTGAGCACCTGTATTGCTTTCTTAACTGCACTTTCATCAGAGTGATCATCAAATTTCTACCCATCATATGATTTACCATTTGTGAAACATCTCCCATGTCTTAAACACTCAGTCAGTTTCTTCACAGGCATGGAAAATAAGCACCACAATGCTGTTATATGCATCAAATGATCTCTATCCCTATTCTTAATAAAGGAATCCTTCCTGAGGAATTACAATAAGTATTACTTTCTCTGACTAATTTAATAATGATCCTCACTGCCAACTCCAAAGATAAAGATGGGGTGTGTGTTCCAACCCCATCACTGTCATATCTCTGAAGAGTAATTTAGAACAAGTTTGCACCAACCAAATACATTCTCTTGGATATTTTTAAAATTGAAGCTAGTGAGGAAGACTTTTACATTAGCATCTATAATGTAAATAAGTGCATCTGATATGGACAGTAGCCATGTTTCCTGCTATGCAGACAAAATAAAACCAAACTTTGATAGTAGAAATGAGAGATGACTATTAAAGGATTCCTAATGACTTTAAAAGTTTCTTATCCAAGTTCTCTCAGTTATGGTGCGACTGAGATTTTGGCTAAACATTTCCCTACTGGAAGGACTATGCTGTACACACTGGATGCTACTTACATTATGTCTCCAACATTTAAGACAATGCATTTGCCTCCGGACATTGCAAAATGTTCCCTAGTTGTTCAAGAGGTGTCAAAATGACCTCCATTGGCAACCATTTTGTTATAGTTCAGTATATAATCTACCATTGCATTGGCTAATTATTTGAGTGATGGAATTTTCCCCATTTGCTTAAGCTAAATGTGGATTGGTTTTTGTAAGTTAGAAAACTAACAGGCCCAAGGTCCCAATGAAAGTAAGGGCATGAAGGTATACCTGGAGCAAAACAGAAGAATTCACTTCAATATGTGAAGAGGAAGAAGAGAATAGTGAACCTGTATGCAAAGAGCTTTAAATAAATTTTCCACAGTCTGGGCCCATGAAACACATGAACTGAGATGTGCTTCCAAAAATGTATTGAGTTCAGTCTTGTTTGGGAAATGACTTGTCAAGTAAGAACAATATGTTCTCTTTTGCATGCATGGAGCTTCTAGGATAGATTTTTTTCATAGAATTTCTATAAGACCTCGTATGACAGTGTGCTTCAGTGATCTTTACCAGGCTCTCAAATTTCTTTAGCCACTATTTTACAAGTTCCAGTTAACAACTTTGGTGGCTGACCTGGTACAGAACTCATTGTGGTAAATGTATTAGTCCACCAATATAAAAGACAGCTGATGTAACTGGGAAAGAATGAAGAGCTCTCCATTTTACACGGAGACGCACCCATCAGGAAGCCCAACTGTGTTGCAGCTTGTGGGTGTCTGTCTTGAGCAGGTTCATCTGACTTGGGAAATAAATGGGAACTTATGATGCACACTTTATTTTATCACAGAAAGACTGGACATTTTCTCCCAGACGCAATAAAAAATTTAATGAGAACAATAATCTGTTTTAATTTGATTTAATTTCAAAGATCTCATAATTTTTTCCAGCACCAGTGGGCCAAGTTCTATGTGCAGATAATGCTCACAAATGCTGTGCCTTGTTTAGAACCTGGGCTTACTAAAAGAGGAAATCTCTTTCACACATGCTTTGTGGGAGTCATTTCCATCAGCTCCATAGCTGACTGCTCCATTTTTATGCATAAAAGAGAAAAATGTTTCCATAGCCAATTCTGATATTCCCATACATGGGTGCCATGATTGTGCTTAGTCTCTGAGTCTGATTTTCTTAGTAGATTTGCAAGTGGAAAGCATCAAGCTGCTCCCTTGTCCCTTCTGTGTGTTAAAATCACTGGGGTTATAATGAGCATCTTTGGATCCGATACCTTCTGGCTCTCCTTGTCTTTGTTGCCTGCATGCTGGAAGATAAGGATTTGGCCAACCGGCCAAGGATCACATAGGGAAGCTCACAGGGTCTTGCTTGTGCCTGGCAGCATCTGAATGCTTGGTATCATTATGCAAGTTATCATCAATCAGCAGGCAGCTGCTTGTAGGATTTCCAGCCAGCAAGGCAAACATTTGTACTCATGGTTTCCTCCCTGAACATGCTGGACCCAGGGCCTTTCAGACAGGGTGCTGCACACGTAAGCCCTACCCGCTGCTATGGACCACTTACACAGCTGGGCCACGCCAGGGTTGAGATGCTCACCTGGCAGCTCTGCTGGAGTTTGGAGAGAGATGTACAGATTAGACTCTTTGCTCAACACAAAGGGCCTTCTGGGAAAGAACCATGGGGAGGTAGAGCAGAGAGCAACAAAGCTGAGGATAAAGCTAACAAAATATTTCTTAATAAAATAGACCAGATGCTATAGACACGGGGGTGTACAAGATTAACCTAAAATGAGACACAAAACAAAAAGACAATTAAGAAACCATTTAGAGCTTATGAAATAACAGGGAGGTTGGTCAGGGGTGTTAAAGAGAAAGGAAGAAGAAACACCAATTCTGTAACTAACAAATAAACACCTATTGAATACACTCCATGTGCTGAGCTGCCTGAGAAATATGAGCTGGGAAGTTAGGGATCAATAGGCAAAGAGATGTGCAGTCACCGTGGACAGTAGAGACAAACGCACAGGCTGGAAGTAAGTGAAAACCGTGCTTCCAGGTACAGCGAAACGTCAAGGCCTGGAAGCTATAGGGGGAGGGGAGGATTCAGAATCTTCTGAGTCTCTTCTGTGTGTAGATTTCTTTAAGGCCTCTCAGCAGATGGAGGTATGCAACACCAAAAAGTTGAAAGGGAGGAGTCCCAGCAAGACCAAATAAACAGGAAATGTCCATGGGTTTAGAGTGTGGGCAACGGGATTTCCCAGGAGCTGTGAAAGACTTCACTGCATCAGAATCACCTAGTGTATCCGTTAAACTGCAAAACCTGAGATGGCCCTTAGCTGGGACCTCAGAAAGCTGCATTTTAAACAAATACTTCAGGTATTTTTAATGCAGTACCCCAAGGCCCTAACTTGGAGGAGCATTTCTTGAAAAGTTAAAGGAAATAAAAGAAATGTGGGATCGCATTTTCCTGCACATTGTTAACCTGCAGCGGCTGTGGAGCTTTCTGTGAGGTCCTTGGAGTTGCATGAAGACATCTGAATTTGTTTATGAGTATTATCTTTAGGGAAAGGGAAAGTTTATGTTTCTTTACATTCTTCAAAAAGTTTGCCCACCTCTCTATCCTCATAGTTAATGATTTTTAAAGGTGTTTCTACCTCAAAGTGTAAAACCATGGTTTGATGTTTCTTTTACCAACCTGGGCCTGGGAAGCTCATTACACATATCTCCTGTGATTCCCACTTTTGTTATATCTCTCCACGGCAAAGAGTACAGTGAATCTTTTCAATAAATGGGCTTCCCAACCCTACGTATCACCTGCCCTGTAGGCCACATCACGTGCCACCATGACTCTTTCCCTTTGTGCACATGGAAATAGGAGGTAACTGAAAGCCAAGACAGTTGCCACTGAGTTGTGATACATAATTTGCTTGACTGTCACATGTCAGTGTAAATAAAGAGTTCAATTCATAATGTCAAAAAAATTGAGTGAAAGAACGTGTGTTCATGGTGAATACTTAGGATGAAAAGAAATCGAAAATTGAGGGAGTCCATTCAAGTTTCTTCTTGTTATCTGAAGTTGTTAATTCAAGCATGTCTTGGTGTTGAAGATGATCCAAATTATGAGCTAGGGTCTTCAGGTCCTTGGACATGCGACCAGAATGTTGGCACTGCTGACACAGGTGCTGGTGGGTCTAGGCTTTGAAAGTATCTCAGGGTGCTGATATCAAAGTTGATACCATCATCAATTAGAGAAAAACCCAACATGGAGAGTGTTTGTTTGTGCAGTACTCTCACTAATTCCATTTCACAACTGGAGAAACTGCTAAAGTCTAGAGCCCCCACCTTTGCCTGGGTAGACAGGGGCCTCCCAGTTTGAAGAATGGCTACCTGCACCAGGCCCCATGCCTTCCCTGGACCTGCAAGGCGTTTCTCCTCTGCTCTAAGCCCTGCTGAGTTTTCCCAAAGAACACATTTATTTTCAGCTGTGGAAGAAATTTACTTTCCTTCAAACAGAGAACTGTTTCTGGCTGGGGGCTTTTAGTGGATGAGCAAGAACTATAAATAACTCTTCATCCTCTTCTGCCTGTAATCGTGGATTTTCAGTCACTCAGCTTTGGCATTCGAAGACATCAGCTTGGCAAGAGCAGGGGCTTCAAACCATGTTTGCAGTCACCAAATAATGAGGCTGTTTGTGAGCCTGACAAGAATAGACTTTATCGGTGCTGCTTCTATTGTGTGCCTGAGATTGCATTCATATTTCCAGAGAGGAGCAAGGGAAACCATCTTGGAAGGGTTGGAGGCCTGTGTGCGAATACAGCCGTGACTCTTACTGCTGGGAGACAAATGGCTGTAACTGTTGCCTTGTGTGTCTCCGATATTTCTACTGGCAGCCTGAGGTGGTAGGATTCGGGGGAGACCATCACTCTAGGTGGCAGAGACAACAAAATGGGCCCTCTCAGAAAAGCCAGCGGTCCCTGACACAGCTGAAGATGCTCCTCAGTATAAGACATGTGTGTCCTGTAACAAGAAAAACAAATAGTAATTGAATTGGAGAAACTCAGTATTTAAGGACATTTCATATCTATATATCTAGATCTATCTGTATATATTTTTTATTTCCTTTTTTATTTGCAGGAGGGATGGCTAAAATTCTTTCAATTGTTCCTTCATTTGGTTCTTTCGTTTGTTGTTTGGGTGGTTCTGTTGTTTATCGTGGTGGTGGTGACCGCTATTATTTATAGATAAATGACACAGGAGACATTCCTTCAGGCTCAAGTATCTGGAGCGCTCATCTATAGGAGGTTAGTTTAATTTATTAATTAATTCATATGTTCATTCTACAACTTGATACCAATTTATTGAGCATCTATTCTTCCAAGGGGCTTCTTATACACTGTGGACACAGGTAGAAATGAGGCAAGCCTGGCCTTGTCTTCAAAGATACCTCATTCTAGCAGAAAAGGTAGAGGATAAACATAGCATTGTACTTGCTACAGTAAAAACAAAACAGGCTCCGTGGTAGAATTGGAGGGGTGCCTTAGGCTAAGCAGTCAGTTAAGGTTTGTCTCAGAAGAGGGAAGATGTGTAAGGTGGGGAACAGCCATGTGATGAACTCAGGGCCAGACTTAGAGGAAATCCTAGTCAATTCAAAGTTGGTAGGGTAGCTGCGAATTGGAAACACTCAAGGAAGTTAGATGCCCAGTGCTGCTGGAGAAAACGATAGGTGGTAAGAGGTAAGCCAGAGAGCTAAATCACACAGAGGAAGCTACGAGTCATGGCAAGGGGACGTGTGCAACACGTGCAAACTCACTGGTGGCCAGGGATAGAAGTGCATGCCTGTAATCTCAGGTACACAGGCCATTGAGGCAGGCGGAAGACAAGTTGCAGGCCAGGCCGAGTGAGACCTAATTTTGAGACCTTGTCTCAAATTTGCAAGGAAAGGGCTATAACTCAGTGACGGAGTGCTTACCTAGCATGTGAGTGGGGCTGGATTCAAATCCCGTACATGATGCCATTGAAAAGCCGGCCACCTTTCCTGTCTGCCTGGTGATGCGTACATAATAGCTTAGTGGCATTTGATATTTTCTCTGAATGTCAGGAGATTTTAGAGAGGGCTCCTCACATATCTGTCAGCTGTGTTTTCATCATAGGTGACAGTACACACTTTGGCCGTAAGACAGACTAGAAATTAACACATCCCTCTAACTCCTTCTTGGCCTTCTTTGAATATTTGCTTTTGTTTCTCCATGCCAGACACTTTGCTTGCTACTAGGAATACTGAGAATGTACCCTTGCTTTCATAGTCTTTGCGGTCTATTACAGAGAAAGAGATACATAAATATGCATTAATAATGGGTGATCAAAGTATTAGAGAGACACAATGATATTCTTTAGGGTCTGTGTCTGAGTAGCTTGTCTAACAACTGACAATAGAGACAGAACACAGATGATGGAAGGAAAAAAATAACTTTTATTAGTCAAGCATCTTTGTGTCAGAATTCGATCTCATAAAGAAAACAAATTTGTGCTCTGGAAAGCTCTCTGCTTATTTTATTTTTCTAACCCTGATGCAAGTCAAGGCAAACCACCACATCCTTCCGGCATGTGTCCGGAAAGGCTGCACTCAGACTGAACAACCCGAGAGCTTCTGTCTCTGCTCACTCTAAATGACTTGGGACTTCCAGGAGCTGCTCTTTCTCCTCCCTCCCCTGATAGTTTTCTACTGAGCAATTTCACTAAAATACACATTAAATTCTAAATGAGCAATGCCAAAATCCTCATGCTTTGAATAAGAAAGAACCCCGCTTACTCTCTGATAGCCAACAGATGGATGGCCTAGGTAAGTGGGAAATAAAGGAGGACCACTATCAAAGAAGTAGTATCTAATACTGATAGTTGGGTCCCAGCACAATGCTGGAACTTTTAAGTTTTGTGGACATTCAGGTTTCTCTCACTACGTTTCTGGCTAATAATTATCTGAGGATTCTCTGTGTGCAAATGCAAGGAGTGAATTGCAGCTCTCCGGGAAAGTTGTTCCCTTACCTGTACCTGCTTTCTCACACTCCGGAGCTATAGGGAATGTTAACACACTGCATTTCTCCTTTCTGTTCCCTTTCAAACAAGGCACAAGTGCCTTCCTTGCGTAGTTCTTTATCATTATTATTGCCATCATAACTAATAATAAAGTGGTTCTGTAGAGTGCCTTTCTTAACAGCTTGAAACACTTCCCTTTGAAATTAACTCAATTATCCTCCTGGGTTAGTACGATTATTTTTTTATTGAAAAGCTATCTTAATGGTAGGGTGGGTGGAGATGACAGAGCTGATGGAAGGTGCGTAAATAGATGCTTTGGAATTGTGAAATTACATTATTTACAATAAAGTCTATTCTTTCCTCTGCATTGCCACACTGTAGCCAATTTTCTATTTCAATCAGATTCTATTCATTTTTTTTTACACATTTTAGGGACTGTTAATGTGCAATGTAAGTATGGAAATAAACATCCGTATCTCAGTCCAATTGTACCGATTTTCTTGCCACTTCCAGGTAAGTGGGGATTATCTCGTTTATACTTAATGGTTTCAATTTCAGCAATGATCTTCTATGATATCCCTTTCTTTGGGTTTACTCTTATCTACAATGATTATTTACACTTATGCATTCAGTCTGAGAGAATCCAACAGAGATTGTGTTACTATCTTTAACCTTTTTGGGGGAATGCTTTTTGTATCAGGAATCGAACTTGGGACCTTGCACTTGCCAAGCAGGAGCTGTGCTGCTGAGCTATATCGCTGGCCCCAAGAATATCTTTAATCTTATCCTGCTCTTCATTAGTAAGAGTTTTCCTTAAGTTTCATGGCTAACATGACTTTACTATTTTATAATTTGACCTTAGTCAATCTCAGTCATTCATATAAATATATATTGAAATTATGTTATGCAATTGTATTATGCAAATATATATAGTAGAATAAGAGAGACAACACCGTTTTCTAGTCAAATTAGGCTACATACTCAGCCCTAGTATTACTACTTGGTCCTCAAATTTCTGTACAAGTTTTTACCTTCTATACGATACTAAAACATTTTCTGCACCCCCCATGTCTAATTTGTTTATTCCACTTTGACACTATGGTGGATTGACAACTGGCGGTCAACTTGTAACATCCAGCTGAACCGAATCAGGCCCATCTGAGGACTGTTGCCAACAGTATAAAAGACCTGAAGAAGAGGGGGTGCTGTGAGGGGGCTGTTTGTTCTCCTGGGAGCCGCTGGCTCCTGGAGGAGCTTGTCATGCTTGTTTTCCTAATAGGAGCTTGGGCTGTTCTCATCATCAGAGGAGCTCCGGACCTTGTCTCTGAGAATGGCTATGGTTCACTTTGCGGAAGCTCTGGTCCTTACTTTGGGCATCACTTCCTGGCTCTGGAGAGGAAGATGGTGCACTGCTCAGTCTCTTGGAGGAGCTTGTCATTCTGACTTTCCTGATATGAACTTAGCTGTTCTCATCACCAGAGGAGCTCAGAACCTTACTGCCACTGAGGATGGGTGTGGCACTTTTGAGGGGAGCTCTGGTTCTTACCTTCAGTGTTGCATCCTGGCTCCAGTGCAGACCCCTCAGTCTGCTGGCACATATCCTTCATCCCACTAGCACAGACTTTCTAGCTTCCACCACTGACTTTCAGACCTTCCCAGTGCAGATCTGTGAAACATGCCTTCATGAGACATTGTCATGGGCTCTAGGCCTCCAGCTGGACTCACGGGGCACATTGTTAGGAACTCTAGGTCTTCAGCTGGACTCCTGCAGAACACTGCTATGGGATCCAGGCCCTCAGCTGGGATCTTTGGGTCTTTAATGTGTGGACAGATTTCCTGAATTCTTTTATACTTGACTCTTTGGGTGATAACTATAAAATAATCCTACAAATTATATGTCCTGTATTAAATTGTTTTCCTTGAAAACTCTGACTGAAGTAGAGAACTAAATTTCTACTTCTTTAATTTCTCCTGGACATTTACTTTCATGAACCTTCATGGCACTTTGCTACATACTAAATTCTACCTAGTATGACATTCATTTACAGCAGTAGCTGTTCCAGTAATCATGCTAGACCAAATGGACAGGAAAACAGTCTTGCTCACTGCTGCATCTGATGTACAGTGAGGATCAGTGGATACTTGTTGAGTGCATTAATATCTATCACATTTAACTTAATAAATATGTGCTGAACTTGGAATCTCTGAATAAATGGTTTAACACAAAAAGGTTCCATATTTAAATATTGTCCAGAAATGTACTGGTTGGGTAAGGAAAGAGGGTGATATTGTAGAGAGGGCATTAGGGTTTGGATATGGCATGTTCCACAAAAGCTTAAGTCTTGAAGGCTTGGTCTCTGACACAGCAGTATTCAGAAGACTGGATTTGGGGAAATGACTACATCATTATATCTAAATTCTGTCTTGGTCACTTTTCTCTTATTACTGAGACAAAATATCCAACACCCAAAATGAAGGAAGGAAAGGTTTCTTTAGCTTACAGTTTGTGGGTGTTTCAGACCACATGTGGCTAGCTCCAAGGCAGACTGGCACATGGCAGAGGGCAGCTGGTTCTGGCAGTGGAAGACAGAAAGGCAGCAAGAGCAAAAGGGGAGAGTGCCAGAGACGAGCAAGCCTCTTTCCCTACCTTATATTTTAAGCAGGCTACCCCCACCCATGGGGCATGTAGCGCTCATATAATTCCCATGCCCTCCTCTTGCACAGGCTCCCTGATAAATACAAAGTTGAATACAAAGTAAGCACCCTGGCTCCCTGCTGAATCACATAGTTCACCTTCTAAACTTCTCAAATGGTATAGTGGATTGTTAACTGGTGGTCAACTTATAACCCACAGCTGAACTGAGTAAGGGCGGTGCTGGGTGTGGGAGGCCCCTGGGGACTGTTGCCAGCAGCATAAGAGGGAGACCTGGAGAAGAAGAAAAAAGGCTTTTGGGAACTAAAGAGGCTGCTAGGAGTGGAGAAAGGCTGTTGGAGCGGGTGGTTGTTTTGGAGGAGCTCATCACACTGGCTTTTCTGATGAACTTGGCTGTTTCATCCTCCAAGAAGCTCGGGACCTTGTTGGCACTGAGAACAGCTTTGGGGGAGCTCTGGCCCTCACTCTGAGCATTGCTTCCTGGCTCTGGAGGGGAAGAAGGTGCACAGCTCAATCTCCTGAAGAAGCTTGCTGCACTGGCTTCCCTGATGGGAACTTAGCTGTCTTCATCCTTTGAGGACCTTAGGACCTCACTGTTGCTGAGGATGGCTGTGGTACCTTTCAGGTGAGCTCTGGTTCTTCTGAGCGTCACTTCCTGGCTGTAGTGCAGATCCCTCAGCCTGCTGGAACAGATCCTTTATCCTGCTGGCACAGACTTTCTAGATTTCACCACTGACTTTTGGCCCTTCCCAGCACTGATCCATGAAACAGACATGCATGAGATACTGTTATGGGCTCTGGGCCTCCAGTTGGACTCATGGGAGGCATTGTTTTGAGCTCTAGGTCTTCAGCTCGACTCATGTAGGATTATTATAGGATCCAGACCCTCAGCTGGATTCCTTGGTCTCAGTGTGTGGACAGATTTCTTGCACTCTCTTGTATATCGTTCTTTGTGTGACTATTATAAATAATCATATAAAATATGTGTCCTGTAATATATATTTTTCCCTTGCAAAAATATCCCCCAAACCAACACAAATGGACACAATGAACTACAACCCAGAAGGGGAAGGGCATGTCCTTTTCACCCCAGGATGTAGAACTACTGAGTCCCTTAACCAAACCTCTAGATTCCCAAGTTGACAAAAAATATCAACCATAACAATTCAGCAATGAATTAACCATCTATAACTGCATAACTGAATGGACAATTGGGAAGTAGGGAAAGTGTTGGGATGTGTTCTGTCACAGTGAAGAAAAGCTGATTAACACAGAGGGGTAGCTGAGCCTTATTGCTCCCATTCCTAGTCCTGAATTTCACCTTCTTTTTGTGGATAGCATATTCCTTGTTGGCTTCCAGGTGGCTTTATTCCACTCCAAACTTATAGTCAGTCAGTTACCCCTAGTTTCAAGACTAGGCTGAGTCACCCAGGTCAATGTCTGAGAGTTTCTGAGTCCTCCCATCCAACCCTTCTGAGAGGTTCTGTCACAGGGATAACAAGGCTTTGTCTTAGAAAACATGGTTCATTCTCTTTAACTCATAGTTAATTCTTGCCTAACCTCCTAAGGGTATATTCTATTAACACTCGGTAATACTCAAAGTCCAAACCTAGGAAAATAAAGCCACAGAATAAAGCGCTCTTGTTTCAAATTTCAATGTCTCTCTAAGGACCTTACATCTCCTCTCTAGGAGCCTGGGAGCTGTTCCTGCTGTGCAGGGAAAGCATCACCTCCTACTCACACAGGTATCAGGGTTTTTTGTTTGTCAGAAACATCCAGGTTGTCCAGGGTACCAAGAGATGCAAGGAGGGTAACAGAGGGAAAGAAGGGGATGAAAAAGAGGATTAATATGTGTTATTCATATCAATTGATGCCCCACAAAAAATATAATCATTATGTACTACAAACATGCATTGAAAAAATAAAAATATAAATGAAAGAAATAGTCAGATCAGAATGTAACAAAAGAGCATCCAAAAATGGCTATTTATATAGCAGTGAAGAATTACTTACTAAAAACTACTAAAAACACCAACTAAAATAAAACTACTAAATACACCTACTAAAAACTAAGTTTATAAAGGGATAGACACACGATCAGGATTTTACAGATTCTTCCCAACTACTCTGACCATTTACTTTCAATTTGGAACTGATCTTTTTTGCTGAGAAGCTTTACTTCCTATTATGGCCCATGACTTATCAATATACTGAATATACTTTGTGTTCTCTCTTTGCAGGCACTTTAATATTGTTGAAATTCTGTCCATCATTCTATCCTCTTACTCTACTGAATAGCAGTTATGATTTACCCTCTCAGGGAGAAGGAGAACTTTTTTTTTTTAAATACAAGCACAAAAACATATTAACAAGCAGACACAAATTAGCATAAAAAATAGTACAATCAAAACTGTTCTACAAAGATCCCCGGGGAAGATGGCGACCAAACAGACTGAGAGAGAAATTGAGGAAAACATACCTTTTACAATAGCAACCAAGAAATTGAAATACTTAGGAATCAATCTAACAAAGAATGTGAAAGATTTATTCAGTGAAAACTACAGTACTCTGAAAAAGGAGATTGAAGAGGACTTCAATAAATGGAAAAACATACCATGCTCATGGTTAGGAAGAACTAACA
>PVLD010034081.1:0-13008 GCA_004027595.1 Dinomys branickii | reverse complement strand
AGACACAGGGTCTTTTGGGGCGGGGCACTGGGAATTGAACTCGGGACCTTGCACTTGCCCAGCAGATGCTTATACCACTGAGCTATAGTCCCAGCCCCGAGACAGGGTCTTGCTGTGCAGTTCAGGCTTGCCTTGCACTTGCAGTAATCCTCCTGTCTCATCTTCCTGAGTACTGAGATTACAGGTGTGTGCCACCATGCGTGGCCTCTTTCCTTTTTTTTTTTTTGGATAAAGTTGGCTAGGAGTTTATCAGTTTTATTTATTCTTTCAAAGAACCAACTCTTTGATTATTTAATTCCTTGTATTATTTTCTTAGGTTAACTTCATTGCGTTAATTCCTGTTTCGATCTTCATAATTACCTGCCTTCTTTGGGCTTTGGGCTTGACTTGCTCTTCTTCTTCTACAAGCTTGAGATGCAGCATACGGTTGTTTATTTGTGCTTGTTCTGTTTTCGTGGTGTGGGAATTTACCCCTGTGAGTTTTCCTTTGAGGACTGCTTTCATTGCGTCCCACAGGTTCCAGTCATTGTATCTGCATTTTCATTTAATTATCGATATTGTTTAATTTCTTCTTTAATTTCATCTGTGACCCATTGGTTGTTCAGGAGGGTGTTATTTAATTTCTGTGTGTTTATGGAACTTTTGCTATTTTTTTTTGTCAATAATTAGTAATTTCATTGCACTATGATGTGACAGTATGCATGGGATAATGTCAGTTCCTTTGCATTTAGTTGAGCATGTTCTATGGGCTAGTATATGGTCTATTTTAGAATGTCCCATGTGCAAGTAAGAAGAATGTGCATTTTGATGTTGTTGGGTGATCACTCTGTAAAGATCTGATAAGTCCACTTTTTCACAAGTTTGGTTCAGTTCTGTTTTTTCTTTGCTGATTTTTTTGTCTAGTTGATCTATTTATCTCTTTGTGACAATAGGGTGTCAAAGTTCCCTGTTAGGATTGTTACTTCTTATTTGATTTTTCATGTCTGTTAAAATTTGTCTTATATAGTGGGGTGCTCTTGTATTTGGTACATCGATATTTAAGATAGTTATCCCTTCCTCTTGCAGTTTTCCCCTAAGAGGTAGGTAACAACCTTCTTTATCTCTTTTGATCCTTCTTAGTTTGAAGGTCACATTGTCTGCAACCAGAATAGCTACCCCTGCTTTTTTCTGGGTTCCTGTTGCATTGAGTATTGTTTTCCATCCTTTGACTTTGAGTCTGTGAATTTCCTTTTGAGTTAAATGTGTTTCTTGTGTATAGCATATTGTTGGGTTTTGTTTCTTGATCCACTCTGCCAGTTTGCTTCTTTTGATTGGTGAACTGAGGTGGTTTACATTAATGGTTATAACTGGTATGTATTGGTTTATCTTTGTCATGTTATTTTTCTTTTGTTGGTTCCTCTTTTTTCCCTCTGTTTAATTGTTTGCTCTGCTTGGTGGTTGTTGTGGTTGGTGTCTGTCGTTGTTCTTGAAGTTGTGGTCTTTTTTATCTCTGTTTTTTTTCTTTTTCTGGATACGGGGACTCAAACTCAGAACCTTGTGCTTGCCAGGCAGGCGCTTGTGCCATTGAGCAATACCCCTAGCCCTTTGTCTCTTCCTAGAATATCTTTTAATACTCTTTGTAGGATTGGTTTGGCACTCATGAAGTTCTTCCATTTGTTCTTTGTTGTGGAAGTATTCTTCATTAATTTTGAAGGATAGTTTTGTAGGGTACCTCTGTCTGGACAAACACATTTCATAAAGGCGTTGTTCATCCTACCTCTAGTTTCTTACTTTGCATGACTCAAGTCTTTCAAATGTGGCTTTTGTTTCTACTGTTCCTCTTACCTGCGCTTGCTAATGTCACCATTCTCTATGTTGCCAAATTCAATGGATACTTAAGGAATATCCCATCATAGTTAAGAATTTGGGTTCTGGAATCTTCCTGGGTTACTAACTGGGTGACCTTGAGCAAGTCTGTTAACTTCCCTGGACCGTAATTTGTTCAGCTGTAAAATGAGGATAAAGAAAGAAGCTTTTCTATTTTGTTTTGAGAAGTAAATAAGTCAGTAATTCACCCAATAAAGGGTGTTCCTTTATTTACTCCTTTTATACCTATGGTGAAGCTGCCTAAGTACTTTTAAAGAGCAGCAAGTTGTCAAAAGCCCTGATGGTCTCATTTCCTTGAGAGTAATGAAGGATTGCCAATTCTCTAGAGAGCTAGTTTAGCATTGTGCTCGAGATTATTTTCTGTAATCAGAGTGCCTGCCTTTAAAGTTTAGGCTCACTTCTTTCTAACCTTACTACTTTGCTTTTTTTTTTTTTTTTTTGCAGTACTGGGGATGGAACTCAGGACCTTGTGCTTGGCAGGCAGGCACCTATTCCACTGTATATCCCTAGCCCTACTTTGCATTCTTTACACTGTTTTCTCATATCTAAAATTAGAATAATGATAATACATTGTTTGAAGTTATTATTTAAAAAACTTTTCATACAAGGGGCCGTCTGAGAGGACTCTGGGAAGATAACGCAGCAGGAAGCACTAAGAAGCTGTGTTTACTCGTAGACAGCAATTGTATTGGCAAAATTGGTCCTGTGTAACATTTTGGGGTCTTGGAATCTATCAAAGAATGGGTCAGGTTCCAGGAAGAGGCTTGTATTTGATTTCAGTGAGTTTCACGTTTTTAGCTCTAATAAGAGCTACCCATTTCCCATCCCCAGAACTTAGGCAGAGGTATATGTGTAAT
Organism: Dinomys branickii; assembly: GCA_004027595.1. Classification (NCBI taxonomy): domain Eukaryota; kingdom Metazoa; phylum Chordata; class Mammalia; order Rodentia; family Dinomyidae; genus Dinomys; species Dinomys branickii. Next base: position 10,285 of record PVLD010034081.1, on the reverse strand, counting down.
ACAGCACTTTATGGGAACAATACTTTGTGGGAACCATGGTGGGGAAAAAAGGCCCTGTGCTCCAAAAACTGGGGATTTGTGTTCTAAATTTCTGCTTTTGACCCATCAGGTATAGGAAGTAAAGTGTTGTTGTTCCTTACCCCACTGTTGTTTTCTTCCTAAAAAATGAATTCTAGATGATTTAAAAGTCTGGCTTTTAAAAAGTCTGATTTAAAAGTCAGTCTTTTTTCCCCACATTATTTTTTTTCCTTTTTATGTCTTTAAGAAAAAGATATTCAGGACTAGGACATTTAAATAAATATTTTCTGTAGGGAAAATTATAAAGTAACCACTCACAGAACTGTAAGTCTCAGACTTCTTCGCACTGAGACTATAACAGTGGTGGTAAATGTTGGTGTATGTGCTGCAACAAGCTGATTGTATCATTGAAAATTCTAAAAGGTTTGCCACCACTGGTCTGTAAAAATCAAAAAGGAAAATAAAAAAAGCCAATCCCTGGAAAAAGGAGAGACTTTGATTTTCAGAGTTACCACATTATTAGATTCGGATGTCTTTTTTTTAACAGCAAAAACAACAACAACAAAGCACAGGGCATACACGAAACAGAAGAGTATGATTCATTCAGTGGAACAAAAGTCAGCAGAAATAGTCCCTAACAAAGGCTTGATGGTAGATCTGCAGTGCTGGTCCAGATAGTGGCCTTTTGGTCCACAGTAGACTGCATGTAGGATGATATGTTTATGCCATATAGCATAGATTTGTAGTAGGCTGTACCATCTAAGTTTGTGTAAGAATACTCTTTTATACAACTATGAAATTGCCTAATGATACATTTTTTAATATATAACCCAGGTAAGACATAACCATACCAGATAGACTTTAAAACAACTGTATTAAGCATACTGAAAGAACTGAAGGAAGATACGAGAAAGAAATGGTTTATGAACAAAATGGAAATACCAGTGGATAGAAAAATATAAAAAGGACCTAAAAAGCAATTCTAGTGTTGAAAAGTATAGTAACTAAAAAACCTACTAGATGGAGCCGAAGGCAGAGTTGAGTAGGTGGAAAAATCAGTGAATTGAAGACAGTAGTAATTATCAAGTCTGAGGAACAGAACTAAAAAGGTTCAAGTAGGCCAGATGGGGTATTGCACACCTGTAATCCCAACCCTTGAGAGGCTGAGGCAGGAGAACTCCAAGTCCAAGACCAACGTAGGCTACCTAAAGAATTGGAGGGCAGCTCAGACTACATAGTAAAATCCTGTCTTGAAAAACCAGTAAGTAGGGAGGGCGGGAGTGAAGGTTGAATTAAAACAAATGAAATCTAAAGGAGGATCTGTGGTACAAAGTTTGTGTACCACAAACTTAGGCTTTGTGGGAGTTTCAGAAGGTGAAGAAGGGGATAGAGAATATTGGAAGAAATAATAGCGGGAATCTCCCAAATGTGTTGAAAGACTTGAATGTAAGCATGCGAAAAGCTCACTGGAATACAAGGAAGCTAGCTCAAAGATGCCTGTTGTCAGGAGTTGGTTTTGATATGTCTTGAACAAGAAATGAGCAGGACATAATGAAGTAGAAGTGAAAGCCTAGGTTTATTGCTAGGATAGATTTATACTCCTTGGGACGGGGGTGGACCGTGGTCATGAGAAGTCAGGCATGAGAATCTCTGTGATTTTTACACATACACATTTCAGCTGGCACAGATTTCAGTCTAGTCTGGGGCAAATTTCCTTTCTGTTTGAGGGGACAGTTTTTGTCCTTATATGAACCCTTGTCATGGTACCCAAAACTCACGGGGTGAGCAATGCGCATGATAGGGAATTAATTATAATTAAGTCAGGGTTACTTCTGGGTGTTGAAGGTATTTTATACAATGTTTCCCAGATAGGGCCTAGTTGTTAGAGCCATTGCTCTTTGTGGTGTTTAGAGTGCTGTCTGGGCCCTCTGGAAGCCTGTAACATGTGTGCCCTCCTTGTCTTAATGAGGTTTAGTGTAGTTAAAACTGGGCGCTTCTTGTGGTTCTGGAGATCTAGCTTCCTCTCTTACCCTCTGCTTCTCTGCTCCCTTCTCCAGGAAGTTTTCTCTGTCTGCTTTTTGCCTCTCCTTCCCCAAGAGACACGGCTCCTATAATTCTTTGGATTGCTGAAGGCTGTTAATCTTAATTCTCTTGGAACTGTTTGCTTCTGAGCACGGGCATAGCCCCTACTTGTTTGGGAATCACAGAACTCTTGTCCCAGCTGATCTAGGGGCTGGAGAGAGGCCTTGGGCAACAACAATCTTTGTAAAGCATTGCACAGGTTTCTTAGCCTGATTAGCTATCAGATCAAGAGCCCACTGGTTTTGCAGGGCTACTCTGGCCGAGGAATTAACTTGTTAGTCAGCCTAGGTTGCCAGCTGCAGTGCTTGCTGTTCTCCTGTTTCTACACTGTGTGCTAGTCCGGTGGCACCCAGGTCAATTCCAACCAAGATTTCCAGAACAGCCAGAGCAAAGACAGGCTCAACTCTTTTGATCCTAGGCATGACTTGGAGGCAAATGGTGTTACCTTTTAAAAGTAAATAAAGGGAACTAGAGAATTTATATATATAATCTTGTGCTTTAATAATGGGACAAATTAAGTTTTTCTTTGAGGGTTCTATAGAGGGGACCTCTATATCTGAGACTTGAAGATAGTTATATTGTAGGGTTTGAATAGGTAGAAATCAGTTCCCCTGGTGTTATTTGAGGCCTTGGGAGCTTTCGATTTAGTAAGAGATGGCTTAAGAGTAAGCACAGTGGGCTGGGGATATAGCTCAGTGGAATAAGCGCTTGACTGGCAAGTGCAGGGTCCTGAGTTCGATCCCCAGTACCGCCAAAAAAAAAAAAAAAAAGAGTGAGCACAGTAATAATATCAAAGGGACCCCAATCCTCATTTTAACTTGGCATCGAATGGTAGTTGATATAAGCTGGACAACAGAGCAATAAGCCAGATATATGCAGAGTATGAATCTAAAGCCTAAGATTGATGCCACTTGTACTGGAGCACCTGGTCAGTCACATTTCGAGAAAGGTCTTTGTCTCTTCCCAACTATAGGTCTCCCTGTAGTAACAAATCAAAAATGCTCATCAGGTAAGACAGTTAAGATTATATCAAAGATCGTAAAAATATCCCAATAGGTGCTTATCAGAAGGTGACATATGTAGGGACATCTTTCTGTTTATTCTTGAAGAGATACTTGAGTTCGTTGACATGCTCAGAGCTTTTGATTTATCTCTGATCACCTGTCACTAAGGATGAACTCATCACTGAATGTGACTGAAGGGTCTGATAGTGGAGGAGATTGTGTCCCTGGACATGATACGAATGTAGATGTTGATGGTGCAGACTTAGAGGAGCTTGTTGAGGAGGAGCTGATGACAGAAGAACTTGCTGAACTCCAGAGTGAGCAGTAGAAGGTGTTTGTTGAGGAGCATTTCACTGAGGAAGAGGAAGACAGGAGGTTAGAAGTGGTGTGATAAGATCCATTATGGAAAAATGGAATGAGTGCCAGGATTGGAGAAGGACCATACCAGCATAACTGTAACAAGCAGTGTTGGAGCTGATGAATAATAACACAGTTGCTCATTTCCAGGTTATGCAGCACAGGACAAAATAAGTAACATTAGACCAACTTTTCATCAGAACCCTGCAGCTAAGAGACGAGAGAGGAAACCCCTGAAGGAAATCTCTTGGATGTCTTCATGGAGAGGAACTCTCCCTCCAAATAGTAACCTCCTCTCCACCCACCTGCTTGTCCTCCATGCCAGAGGTTCACTCAGGCAAAGTTATTGTTCTCTTTCTTTCTACTGTACTGTACTGAACTTTGTTTCATATTTTTGCATTGAAAAATACATATGACTCAGAACAGATTAACCTTATTTGCAGTGAACCTTATGAGAAAATCTAACTTGGTTCACCACCAACATTGGTTCATGACCATTGTCCTAGGGATTGGAATGGCATTGGTTCATGACCATTGTCCTAGGGATTGGAATGGATTAACCTTATTTACATTGAATCTTATGGGGAAATTTGATTTGGTTCATGACCAGTTTCGTTTGCAACCAGGATTGTGACTGGAATGACTACTGTGTTATGGATGGCTCCCACGTGAGAGTGTGGATTAGAATATAAACTATATAAGGGTCCCCATTGTAAGTTCTAAGTTCTTAAATCATCCAATGTTTGAGCAAAAAGAAAGGGCTATCTCTAAAACCCTGTAGGACAACTGTCTAAATATATTGCTGTTTTTCTTTTGAGATGAAGTTTTCCTGTTCAAAGGCACACAGGAATTGGAAGTCTTAAGTGTTGAGGAGTAGGGGAAAAAAAAAATCTTTGAGGTCCAAGGCTGAGAATCAACTTGTTTCTCCTGGAATTTGGGAGAAGATTGTATACTGATCTGCCACTAGAGGGTGGATTGGGGCTGTAACCTTATTAGAGGGCAGAGATCTTGTATCGTTTGATAGTCTCCCAAAGAACTTATTCTGGGGAGAATGGGAGTGTTGGAAGGGGACTGATAAAGCTGCAAAAGGCCATGTTTGAGAAACCTGTTTATGAGAGGCCAGAGGTGTTCAGAGGCTTTTTCTTTGATAGTATATTGTTTTTAGTTAAGAAGAACCAGGATCTTTCAGTTGTGTAACTAACAGTGTACTGAATTTGCCTTCCCAGTTGTTTATTACACTGTACTGTGCAGCAGGATCTACTTGCTGAGTACTCAGGCCAGGGAGCTCTTGTGTAGTCCTAAGGGGAAAAGCTGCTTTGCCTTTTGCTAGAATTGGAGAACAGCTCCCAAATTTAATAGTAAATCCCTTCCTGATAAGGGAGGAAGACAGACTTTAAAACTCTTGATTGAGTATAGGACCTTTGAATTAACATGTGAATCAGGAATAAAGCTCTGACTAGGGCTCCCTTCTGTCCTAATTATGGCTGTAGATTTAGAGGAGGGTTTACCTGAAGAGGTTAAAACTGAGTAAATTGCTCCTGTACTGATAAGAAATTGAATTTACTAAACTGCAACATCTTTACTGGGGGCCTTGTATCTGGCCCTGAGCCCTTCCTGTCCTTTTCATGTGCCTGGGCAGTGAGGGTTTTGGCTGGCCTAGCCCTCTCTGAGTGGGGAGAGTTGGTTCTCTAGTGCAGTGGGCCAGTCACATCTGCTGCCAAAAACAGAGCAGGGCTTGTGCAGTGAAATAGTCCTGTGCCCAGTGTCCTGTCACCTTGCATTGAAAACAGGAACTTTTCCTTGATTAATGTTTGGTTTTCTTTTGGACAGCTTGAATATGCTTAATGCACTACCATAATTTTGGTCAGTCTTTGCTGTCAGTTCTTTTTCTTTCTATCTTTCTCTAGATCCCAGTTGTTGAACACAAAAAAGGCTATGGTCAGTAACTGGGTGGAAGGAGTGTGTAGATTCATCTGAAGGTTTTGTAATTTGTGTTGAATATCTGGGGCTTATTACCCAGTGAAATACTGTCCCACTAGGACCTGTCCATCCTTGGAAGATGGATCTAAGTTGGTATATTTATAGAAAGCTTCTTCCAACCCAGTATGAAAGATAGCTGGATTTTCCTATTTGCCCTGTGTAACCTCTCACTTTTCATAGTTAAACTGGTTTCCTAGTGTATCTTTTCATTACCATGATAAGAATGATCATCATCTTGAACCTCATGTCTAGCTCACCTGCAATATTATAGCCCCAATTTGGTTCTTCCAGAGGGATAAAAGCTTCTCCTAGGTGATTCTTGACTCTTTCTGTGACATGTTGTTCACCTGCATTTCTCCTAGCTTCCTCTAGGATTCTTGTTTTTCAGCTGGAGTACAGCAGTAGCCAGGACAAACTGGACATTTTACCATGAAGAGTCAAAAATGAGAGACAGTGTTTGAAAGACATATACAAATCTACTACGATCTTCTGAACATTCTTTGCAATGTTGGATGTCTGCCTTTGAAAGCCATCTGGGCTTGGGTAGTCTCCTTGACCCTTGTAACATACTTCAGGGACAGGATGGGCTATGTATTAGAAAAGTAGGAAGCTCCCTTCCATGTATGTCCTGCATGGCTTCAGTTTGCCTGGAGAGCATGAGGAGGGATTGTAGGGCATTGGGTGTCTCTGGGGAGCTGACCATTGGTGGAGTTTCTGTCTCTAGGAGAGGGTAGCACTGGTGCATTGACCTAAGGAGACCATCCATTAACAGTCAGGAGAGACCTAGACAGGTGATAGTCTGTAGAGGGATTCTTCAATGACACTAACTTCTGGTTCTGGGGCCTCTTTAAGTACTGTATGTCTTGGAGCTTTGCGAAGGGATAGGTTTTGATAGAGAACCATAAAAACCTGAATGTAAAGGATCTCAGACCATTTTCCTTCCCTTTTGCAGGAAGGATCTAATTAAAGAATAGTATTATAATTTAGACTGTAGTTGCCTGGTTATTTCTCCCCATTTCCTGGTTTATACTGTGGGATAGCTGTATTTCAACGGATGATTTTTTTCTTCAGCTTATCAATGAGTCCAATTATTTCCAGTTCTTAAGGGTACACCCTCATGGTGCGATCAGTGGGATTGATAGGGCGTTTCCTGTGGTGTTCTGTGGGACCTGTGGAGAGATGGAGAGAAGAGTAGGTCTGGGTACCCTCATGAGGCTATCCCCTGCAGAAAAGGGGCGTATAGGGAGGCTCACATTTCTAGCAACGTATCTGACGAAGCTGGCTCTACCAGCACCCTTTGGTCCCTTAGATAACTCCATAGAAAGAAGTCTGTGTTCCAGGTCCTCCTGAAAGCTTCTCCACAGGAGGATGGAAACCGTTGAGCTCTGTGGTATCTCCCCTACAGACTCACATTTCCCACCAGATGTCTCTGGTGAAGCAGGTGGCACTGCATCAGTGCCCGTAATTCCTTAGATCTCTCCATAGCCTGTGGACCACCATGACTCCTTGAAGACCAGGATGGAGTCTCCCATTGGTGGCTACATCTAACCAATGTCAGAATAGTACTCTTCCTATTTAAACAATAAAGGACGTTGGCAATCTCTTTTATCATTAAAAGGAGCAAAGAGAGTGTTTCTCCTGGTTTGGAAGGAAAAATGGGGGTGGGCCCCTGGCCCCCCTAAAAGTGGAACCCCAAACTGCTATCTAGTAGGAGCTTTTTGATGTTCAGGAAGTTGATGGGGAGGTTTGATAGGATGGGGAACTTGACAGCTCTCAGCAGCTAGGGACAAGAACAGTATAGTACCTATCTCTTCAGAGAAAGCCATAGATAAAATCTATTCAGGGAGAAAGGGTAAGGGAGATTTTGGTCTCATGAAGGCAGGAGAGGCAAGTGAAAAGTGAGTATCTAAGCAAGAGATCAACTCATTTATGTCCCCCAAGCAGAATGAGAAGACTCAAACAAAATATCAGGAAGAACAAAAGCATGAGTGCATCAGAGACATGAAACATTGTATCTCATGCATGAAACAGACCTGCATGGTGTGTGGAGTTCTCTTATGCCCTTTGTAGTATAAATACTCCATTCCATACCTGTTGGTGGGCTCTGTAATGGCTTTTCACTATCTAGCCCATGTCTGCATTGAATGACCAGAGTCACAAAGGGCAAATATGCAGGAAAGAAAAGAGACAGATGAAGAAAAAATATTTCCCCCAAAGGTGTCTTACCTCTTGACTGCACTCATGAAGACATCCACACCAAGATACAATATAAACTAAAGTTTTGGTAGGTAGACGAGAGAATCATGAAACTTGTGAGAAAAAATAGAGGTGTCATATATGAGGAATCGCCAGTAACGTTTTAGGCAGATTTGTCCTGAGAAACTTTAGAGGCTAAAAAGAAACAAACTCTATATCAAGATGTCTCCAGCAGAACTACCCTTCAGAAGTGAGGGAGTGATTAATAAGACAGTCCCAGGTCAGTGAAGAGTGAGTAAGTTTACTACTGCCACAACTGCCCTATAAGCGTTGTGTAAGGGAAGCTGCATAGGTTGAAATAAAAGGACACTGCAGTCTCAAACTGCAATGAGGGAATAAAAATCTCAGTAAAGGTACATATGTGGGAAGTTATAAAATAATATCATAATAGCAGTTTATAACTCCTCTCTTGCCTTCTGTATGATTTAAGAAGCTACCACATTTTAAAACAATTATTAACCTAAGTTACTCTTTTTGTTACTGAGGTAAAATGTAGTACCAGACACCCAAAGTTAAAAGAGGAAGGTTTATTTCAGCTCAGTTTGTAGAGGTTTAAGTCCCTGCCTAGTCAGCTGGCTCCAAGCCGGGGTGGCATGGCAGAGCCACATTGCAGAGGAGAAACAATTCATGCTGTGGGAGGCAGGAGAGGGGCCAGCAGCGGCAGAACCAAGCCTGCCTTCTTTCTTTTTTCTTCTTTTTTTTGGTACTGGGAATCAAACTCATGACCTTGCACTTGCCAGGGAGGCGCTTGTGCCCCTGAGCCATATCCCTGGCCCTGCCTTCTTCCTGTCTCTTTATATTTCATCCAGGGTCCAAGCCTATCGGTTGGTACCCATGCCCTTAATCCACACACATCCTCTAGCCCAGCCACCTTCATGTGACTACATGAGGCTTGGAGGGGACATTTAGATACAGGCCATAACAGTTTGAAGTTAAAAGACTATGTTGGGAGGCGCAACATGTATAAAACTAATGTAATCTATGGTAACCACAATGAAAATAGCTGCAGAATATAGACCAAAAGGAAAGGAGAAAGAAATTTTAAACATTTCATTACAACATACTGAACAACAAAAAGAAGTTTGTAATATGAAAAAATGAACCAAAGAACCCTATCAAGTACACAAACTAAATAGCAAAATGGTAGAACTCACTCCCTCCTTAATACAATTTGGCTTGAATGTGAATGGGTTAAACTCTCTAAAAGACAAAGATTTGCATAATGGACAAAAACAAATGAGCCATCTATGTACTTTCTACAAGAGAGTTACTTTAGATTCAGAGACACAAAGGGATGGAAGGTCAGTGGGTGGAAGATAATTTATGCCAACACCAATCAAAGTAGAAGGAGGCGGCTATACTAGTATGACACAAAATACACTTTAAATCTAGAAAATTTACAAAGATAACATTATATGTTAATAAAAGATTTACTAAAGTAAGCAGACATAACAGTTATAGACATTTACAAGTCTAGCGACAAATCATCAAAATAAATGAAGGAAAGGTATTACATGGAGAAGTAGACAGTTCTTTAATAGTTGGAGACTTCAGTACTTCTCTATAATAGAGCAACAAATAGTCATACATGAGTTATTAATGTGTGACATTTATATTACATATATGTAAGTAAAACAGGAAAAACTATTTCCAGCAGACATCTGCAGAGTTCCTGGCAGTAACAGCACATTCATTCTCCTCAGGTGCACCTGGGACATTTTTTAAGACTATATGATAATCCACAGATTCGGTTTCAGTATGTTGTAGAAGTACTATACGGATTATATTCTCTGACTTCACCTTACAGTAAAATTAGAAATCACTAACAATCTAAATATAAAAATTCACAAAATTCTGATAGCGTTTATTAAATGTTGATTAGATAAAGGGGAAGTTAGAAGATAATGAAGATGAATGAAAGTGATACCATATGCCAGAGTTTGTAGGGCACAACAAAAGTAGCGGAGGGGAAGTGAAAGTAGTTATAATTGCTTGCCGTGGAAAATGGCCTATCTTGTCTCAAATCAAAACCTTAACTTCATAACCTAAGAAACTAGAAAGAGAAGAGCAAACTACACCTAGAGTTAACAGATGGAAGGAGACAAACGATTGGAGATAAATCAAATTGAAAGTGAATAAAAGCAGTGAAAGAAAAAGGTTGGTTTTTTGAAAAGAACAACAGAATTGACGGAACTTTCCTCTTTGTGGATTGAGAGAAAAAGAATTGGTAAAATTAGAATGAAATGTAGAGATCCGGGGAAGATGGCGACCAGGTGAGCAGCAAGGGAGCGAACCTCCTTAATAAACACCACCAGCTCGAGACAGACTTGGCGAGCGTGAATGCCGGGACCTCGGCTGGGAAGTTCAAACTGGGTGTATTTCTCTGAGATGCCGGGGGAGATGTGGTAGGGCGGACCAGGCTGCCGGGGCGAGACGTGGGAAAGCCCCAGACGCTGGGAGCCAGGGACGATCCGCGCGGGGAAGAAGCTTGGCTCGGTCCAAGCGCCGTGGGAGCGCAGCCGTCTCGGTCCCTCCCGCCTCCCGAGCCGGTGCAGCCCCCCCCCCCGGCGACTCCCGACAGAGATCGG
>PVLD010034080.1:0-13009 GCA_004027595.1 Dinomys branickii | reverse complement strand
TCTCAGCAAACTAGGTCTAGAGGTTCCATTCAAACCAGCTATTCCTCTTCTGGGTATTTTCCCAGAAGATCTGAAAACATCATATCACTCTGATATATGTGCACCCATGTTTATAGCAGCGCAATTTGTAATAGCTAAAATGTGGAAGCAACCCAAGTGCCCATCCACAGAAGACTGGATTAAAAAATTGTGGCATTTTATATAATGGAATATTATTCAGCTATAAAGAAAGACAGTTTTGGGGACTTTGTAGGCAAGTGGTCAAAACTGGAGTCCATACTCATTAGTGAAATAAATCAGCGATACATGTGCAGGCAACGCATTGTATCACTGGTGTAAGAACCTGAGGGTGGGAATATAAACTAAGAGACATGAAGGAAATCTGTTCAAAAACAAAGAACCGATGGGACGAGGGAAAGGAGAAAAGAAAGAGACAGAAATATATGTATGTATATATGAATATACATATATGCAGGAGGGCTAACATGGTTCTACTATTGTATTATATCACTTAATGCTAAGGAATAATTGATGATGGGTTATTTGATCAATATTGTATGTCTGTATGTATTATCCTGAACACACACTTCGAAGATATCAATATGCAAAGCAGCAACTATTGGTGGTTTTTTTTTGTTGTTGTTGTTGTTGTTTGCCTGTTTTGTTTTCTGTCTTTGGATGTTTGGTTTTTGTGTTTTTCTGTTGTTGAAAGGATTAATGGTCTGACCAATTTTGCATGTCTGTATATGGGTTCATATATTTACACTTCGAAGATATCAATGGATAAAGCAATAACCACTGTTGAGACCATGTCACCTTGTCTATAGATCAGTTGTGATTGTACTATTTTTTATGATAATTGGTGTCTGTTTGTTAATATGTTTTTGTACTTTTATTTAAAAAAAAGCAGGAATATGTTATTCCAAGAATTATGTAATTTGCTTACAATGAACAGTTGACCTATTATTAACATTTCTTGACCTATTATTAACATTTTAAAACTTTGAACACAGTAGTGAAACATAATATTTTAAATGCACACATAATTATTTATGGGTGTAGTAGTTAGAATAATGTGTTTTTGCTTGTAAACTGGAGGTGATGCCCTTTTACCCCCCCCCCCCCCCGGTCAACCGGAAATGTCTGGGAACAGTTTTGGTTTTTAGCAGTAGGTGAAATACTGCTGATGTCTTATGAGCAGCGGGCAGGGATGCTGCTAAGCAATGTGCAACCCTGGGAAGTATCTTGCAGCAAAGAACTAGCCACCTTATTATATGTACTGTGTATATAACTACACATATAGTTAGAAACATCTTAAGCTTTAAGAGAAATTGTTAAGGACTCAATACAAATAATTGACTCTTCAATAAGCATGATATCAAAGAAAATTACTGACATAAAAACATAACTATTTCTTAATGATTAGTTGTTCAATCAATCTTGCATGTCTATATTTGCTTTTCTGAGCATACACTTTGAAGTTATCAATATGCAGTACAACAACCATTGTTAATTCCCTATCACCTTGTCTGTAATTCAGTTTTGATTCTGCTGTTCTTGTGCTACTTTGTAAGTGGATGTATGTTTATTAGTGTTTTCTTTCTTTTAGTTTTAAAATTAAAATATATATATATAACTATTTCTTAGTGAGAAAAATATTACAAAGCAGCATATTCTATGTATTTTACCATAAAACATATGGAACTGTAAAATTTACATAGGAAAATAATGATGGTGGGCCTTTAATCATCATGGTTGTTGCTAAGTGTTTGCATATATCAAGACTGATTTTACTGAAAGTTGCTTTAATAATGTCCTTTCCAAAGTAACTCTGATACGTGAGGTTCTGTTACCATGAAAGCTTTATCTACTTTCCATAAAATTGTAGTTCCTGGTAAAATGGAAATTCTCTTTAGGGTATCATGTGACATTTGCATCTTAGTTTGGGTGTAATGCCACAAGTTTGAAATGAGACGAGAGAAAATCAGAGGATGCTGGTACACATGCAAAAATATAATATCCTGAAGCCAGAAAAAATTGAAATGTTCAAAATAAGGAACATAATATAAAGAAATGGCTATTGAAGCCATATTCCTTAAAGAACTATCATCCTACTTACTTCCTGTATCAGGGAAATCATCACAATGCTGCAGTTTAATATCTATTGTGAATGTTTTATACCAGCCTTACACGGTGAGTGAAATTGCAGCACATAAACATAATGACACAGATTGTTCTTAATATTTTAAGATAACATGAAACATAATGATGTACTGTATACAGCATAAACCTAGCCCTAGAAATGTGTCTGAGTTGCTAATATTTTAGGAGAGACATATTTATCAGGAAGCTCTTGACTCCAAATAAAGAAACTATTTCTCAAACCGCTATAGACGTAAGGAAACTAATCATCTCATATAACTATCTCTGTAAAGGTGAGAGGTTTCCATCCAAGGTAATATTAGGATCCCAATGTCATGGTCAAGAACACAGGATATTTTCTTCTTTACTCTCCAGAACTATGTTTTTATCTTAGAGCTTTTAACTTTAGGATTGCAGGACCGCTGCCAATAGCAGTTGAGTTTGTTTTCTTGTTCATATCTGGCTGGACAGAAAAGCCTTATTTAAGCATTGATTTAGAAAGTTCTTTCATTCTGTGGAAACAATTCAGACTCCTGATACCACACTTCAACCAGGGACCTTTTGCCAGGAGTGTGTCATTAGCTGATAGGCTTAAATGGACTAAATTAGAGTTCGACTCTAGAGATTGGAGAGCTTCCTGAACAAAAGTGTCATGTGAGATGTGAGAGTCTCAATCCTTAAAAAAAATTACAAATTGGAATCACATGGAATTTAGAATGGGTACAGTGTTGCACGCCTATAATCCTGGCACTCAAGAGACTGAGGCAGGAGGATTGCGTGAGCTTAGGAGTTGAAGACCAGCCTAGGCAACATAGTGATACCCCATCTCAAAAATGAAGGAAGGGAGGGAGGAAGGGCGGGAGGGAGGGATGCAGGGAGATTACAAAAATCTGAATAAAAATAAGATTGTAAAGTAATGACAATAAGCTAATATCCTTTTCCAATAATAAAAAACAAGTTTAGTTTTTCAGTCATCTTAAACATAAAATTATACCCTCTCAAAATGATAAGCACAATGTTTGGGCTTTAAATCATTTTGTAAGCTTTTATTTTGCAGACAATAAACACTATTTCACGACTGACCTAGATGTCTTCTCATTACAAAGCATGTGCAAACTAGAAATCAAAGAAGAAAGCAATGGGCTGGGGATATAGCTCAGTGGAATAAGTGCCTGCCTAGCAAGCGCAGGGTCCTGAGTTCGATCCCCAGTACCGCCAAAAAATAAAAAAAAAAAAAACGAAGAAAGCAATGCTATCTGCCACCAGATAATTTGAAATGTCTATCAGCAGGCTTATTAGGTCAGAGAAACTTCTTTTTAGGCATGGCAATTTCTCTGAGAGTATCTTTATGTGCTTAGGAATTGTAAAATGCATAAGACAATTTTGGTGATAAATTGGTTGGATGATTTGCGAGTTGACAGGATTGTACCAAAATAAATAAACCCCTCACTTGCCTTCGTCTTCACTAGCGTGATAAAATCCAGGATTTCTCTGGTGTGCGTAGCATTCGTGGATGGTTTTTAAAAATTTGTACTTTGTCTGAAGAAGCAAGTCTTTGGTTTTGAAAAAGTATTTTTGTTTGGGGTCTGTGTGTGTGTGTGTGTGTGTGTGTGTGTGTGTATGGCTCAATATTTCCATGCCTTGTGACATGGAAATATTGCAGGTGTCTTCAAAGGATGAAAAGAAAGGAAAGATGTGTGTTTAATTTCAAGAAGAGATATTTTGAATTCTAGAGGATGAGGCTTAACTACAAAAATATGTGCAGTGTCTATATACTATATAAAACAATAACAACAGCAAAAAAAATTAAAGATAATTGGTAACTAAGGGTGAACAATTACAGAACAAAGGCCAATTTTCATAAAGTATGAGTGGCTTCTCACAAAAATTTACAAAATGTGAACAACAATAGGAAAAGGATTATAAGCCATTAATAAGTAACTCACGAGTGGGTAAAAAATCTTCAGCCTAAATGGAAATGAACAAAAGCAAATTCAATGGATTATTTTCATTTTTAGCTATAGAATAGGCCAAAACTTGAAGTGATTAGCACCTTTATTTGCAAGGATGTAAGAAAAAGGTATTTTCATTCATGGTGACATCATAGGGCCGTGTGGCATGTGAAAAGGGGACGCTTGTGGCCTCATACTTGAGAGCTGTCTCCTCGTGCTACTCCAGGAGTGAAGTGGAATGAAGCCAGGGATGGCGGCACATGCCTGTAGTCTCAGCACTTGGGAAGCTGAGGCAGAAAGATTTCTGTGATTCTGAGGCCAGCTTGGACTACATGGTGCGACCTAGATTCAGAAAATAAAAAGAAAAACAAACAAAACTCTACAAAAATACTCCTAAAATTATTAAAGCAGAATGAAATAAAAAGCTGTATACAGATTAGTAGAAAAATTTAACAAAGTTACCATAGGTAAGACAAATATTCCAAGACCAAGAGTGCTCTTATATCTCAAATGAAATGCATTAGAAAATATTTCATACAACTCCTTTTCCATTTCTGAAGGTGACAAAAAGTACAAAGCGCCAAGACAATCCTTTAATTGGTAAATAGGGACTATAATTTTTTAAAATTATGAAACATTATATGAATTTTACCAAAGGAGATTCAGGTAAAACACAAGTAAGCTGTATATAAAGATTTAGGAGTAAGTCTAACTTTGTGAAATTCTTCATAAATTATAATTTTATTAAAGTGCCCTTCAAAATTTGATTTTGTTGGAACATTTACAAAAACAAAGAAAGACTAGCATGTCAGGAGATAGAAACACAGAAGATTATGAAGTATTTGTTGGGTTTTCCTGCCCTCCTCCTCCTCTCCGCTTCTTCCTCTCTTTTTCCACCTTCTTTCTCTTCCTTTTTGCTTTCTGTCTGCCTCCCTCCTTTCCTTCCTTTCTTCCTTCTTTTTTGTACCGAAGAGCACTGTGATGGTTAATCATTATTGTCAACATCCTAGGCTTGAGTGATGCCTAAGAGATTAGTAAGGCACACTCTGGACGCTGTGTCTGGGTTGGTCAACAGGGTGTGACCTTGAGCATTGTATCTGAGCCCTACCTCCGTCTTCTCTGGCTCTTCCTTGCTCACCCCACTGCCTGGCTGCCACCGGGTGAGCAGTTTTCACCTCCTGTACTCTTCTGTTATGATGTTTCTTCCTGGGAGCCAGCTGGCCATGGACTTAAACTTTGAACAAAAACACACCCTTCTTTCTTTATGTTGCAAGTATCCGGTATTTTGCCTCAGCAACAGAAAGTTTTCTAACCCAGGCACTTCCCTCCCTGAAAGCAGATTACAGAAATTTACTGGTTCATTTCACCTATGATTGAATATTGAGATTTATGAACAACTACCACATTCATTTTAAAAATTACATATTTATTAGAAATTATTTTATGAAGCAAAGTCTTACCTTGGTAAAAGTCTCATATATGTATGAAAAGAATATATAGTCTCAGTTATATATAATTTTTGGTAAGTATTGATTAGATCAAGTTGTTTCAAAGTACTGTTCAAATTATCTATATCCTTATTGCCATTTAATCTACTTTTTCATTAATTATTGTGAGAAAGTACCCTAGCCCACTGGTGTTGCTATAACAAGATACCTTAGCCTGGGTAATGTAATTTATAAGAAATAGAAAATAATTTCCTTCTAGTTCTGGAAGCTTGGAAGTCCAAGATCAAGGCACTCCAGATTTGGTTTGTCAGGAAATCTGTTCTCTGCTTTCAGGATGGCACCTTCTATCTCTTGATGTGATTCTGGAGAATTATATCATTTATTTCCTTAAACAGTTCCTACATATGCTCTGTATTACACATCTTCTGACCTGTCAGTTTCAGTGTGTGCAGCCCGTGCGAAGTCTCAGTTCACATTTTGTTGTTATATTTTGCTATCATCCGCTGCCTGTTCCTCTGCCTTGTGGGACTTTCACTGTGATTACGTCCATGGGAGTCATGCTAGTACAAACGGGAGAGACTCTGCTTTTCTTAAATCTCCACTGATTTATTTATTTTAAAAATAAAGATAAAAATGGCACCTATCTTTATTGTAAAGCAGAAATGAGAAAATAGTCGTGAAGCATTTCCCTTCGTGTTGGGAACATAATGAAGGTTCCGTAAATGTTAGATTTTACTTTGTTTGAACCGATATAGTGGTTTGCTTGCACATTTTGTGCTTCCTGCATTAAAATGTAAACTCCACAAATATTAAAATGTAAACTCCACAAATCCCGAAAGTCTTGAATCTTTCTACCACTACATTCCCACATGGCCCAAAGACAGTTTGGTATTTAGATGCTCAGGAAATACTTTTGAAAAACTGGGAGAATAGATGTCACCAGTGAACTATGCTAAATGAAAGAACTCTTGCTAAGAACTTCTCATGTCAACAGTGATCAGCGTAATCTGCATTTGTGGATGCAGCAACTGTGAGGATAAAAACACAGCTTAGAGTTGAGCTTACATTTTAATTAACAATTAAATTAATGCTTCAGAATGTCTATAATGGCCACACTTGTTGGTTCTGTTATTTTTTTCTTAACATATATTTAAATTTTGATTATAAAGAACATAAATTATGATGATTTGATAATGAAAAAGATGAAGCCCAGTGTTGTGTTCTGAATGTCGTAAATGTGTTTGACGCCTGCCCACACTCCTGAGTTCTGTTTATTAAATGCAAAGTAATCTCAGGAGGACAAATTAAATCCATGAAACAGAAACGTCCATTTGCATCTTAACAAACTGTAAGTCAGCATTCAGCCTGGATATATATTTTCTAGGCTAGCTAAGTTTTGTAGAAGTAACTGGAGGGATCTCAACAAAGATATTTCTGATTCCATCACCAGATATTCTTGGAGTATAATTTGATTTAAAGAAAGAGAATCATCCTTCCCTCACCCAGCCACTATATGCCTCAGTCTGCAGCAGATGATCTAAGACAGCTGTAGCCAAGGATTGGTGGACATGTCCAGCGCAGTGGAAGTCTTCCTCATTTTTGTTGCTACTACCGAGTCAGTCCTGGGGGTTTTAGGGAACGGATTCATTGGACTTGTAAACTGCACTGACTGTGTAAAAAGGAAGAAATTCTCTTTGATCTGCTTCATACTCACAGGCTTAGCTATTTCCAGAATTTGTGTGATATGGCTAATAATTTTAGATGGGTATGTAAAGATATTCTATCCACATATGTATATCTTCGGTAACTTCATTGACTATGTTAGTTATCTATGGGCAATTTTCAATCATTCAAGCATCTCATTTACTACTAACCTCACTGTCTTCTATTTCCTGAAGATAGCAAATTTTTCTCACTCCATATTTCTCGGGTTGAAGAGAAGAATCAATACTGTTTTTACCCTTCTGATGGGATGCATGCTTCTGTTATTTATACTTACTTTTCTACAAGTTGTGAAGGCAATTAATGATCATAAAGTGAAATACAGAAACACATCCTGGCAGCTCCATACATATAGCAGAGAGGTTCTTTTTGGCCACTTTTTCACCAACCTGGGAGTCATTTTCTTCTTTGTAGTACCGGTAACCACATGTTTTCTGTTAATCTTTTCTCTTTGGAGACACCACAAGCAGCTGCGGTTAAATGTCACAGGATCCAGAGACTTCAACACAGAAGCACATGTGAAAGCGATAAAAATTTTAATATCTTTTATCATTCTTCATACCTTGTATTTTATAGGCATTGTCATAGAAATATCCTGTGCTACCGTGCCAGAAAACAAACCTTTATTTCTTTTTGGCTTGATAAACATAGCTATCTCTCCCTGTGTTCACTCAGTTATTCTCATTCTAGGTAACAGCCAGCTGAGGCAAACCTCACTCAGGGTAGTGCAGAAATTAAAGTGCTGTGAGAAAAGATTGAATCTCAGAGTTACATAGATAGGCTTGCAGTAAAATGGGTATTTTAGGAGAACAATCTATGCAGGAAATCCTTGAAGACCTTTCTCAAGCCCCACCTCTTGCACTGGTTTGTAACTGTGTCACTGAAGATCATGGAAATCTTCAATAACTCTTTGTGTCTCAGGGAAACCTGCTTTCTTATGAGATTTAATTGCATGTGCAAATTCTTTGGTTCCATCAGCTTTCTGACTCTGCAACTTCTTTTCACATACTCCCCAGGGAAATACCACCAGTTGAGAGACTCTTCTGTATAAAGACAAGTAAGGTGGAATAGCTACAGGACTTTCCAGCCTGCTTCGCCTGTCTTCCCTGAAGCAGCGGTAGCTTTCCTTGTGTAGACCCTCAGAAAAGGAAACCAAGACAAAAAAAGCTATGATCAATTTTGGCATTTAGAATATTTAGAACTAAGGAACGGGAAAGGATGCTTGTGTGTGTGTGTGTGTGTGTGTGTGTGTGTGTGTGTGTGTGCGTGCGCACAATTTTAATTCTTTAGAAAGTTGCTTCATTATCAATGTCTAAATCCTAATGCCCTTTTTTACTGCTGTCTGTTTGACACAGTAGCAGTAGTCACAGTAGTAGATGTGGCACTATGAAAAATACCTAAGGAAAGGACTTGGGAGGGGGGTCAGAGCACTACTGAAATGAGTCTTAGTTTTCCAGGGTCTGACATGAAGCAAAGGCAGGAATCGAGTTGAGTAATGAACCAGTAGAAGAACAAATCCCAAAGATCCAACATGATCACCGACAAAGGGACAAAAGAGTGAATGTAGGGTAGAATCTGTGTGAAGTAGGAAATGTTCAGCTCTAGGGTTTCACACACACACACACACACACACACACACACACACACATGCGCTATACACAAACTTGCAGCCAGAGACATTACAAATGTTGATTTTATAAAGTAAATTTTGGGCTGGGGATATAGCTTAGCAGCACAGTGCCTGCCTGGCAAGGGCAAGATCCTGAGTTCAATTCCCAATACCAAAAAAAAAAATAAAATAAAAAAAAAGGAAATTTTGTGTTCAGCACATGAGCTCAGTAACTTATTTTGGCAACTCCCAAAGGTATGCTGATGTTTTCACGGCCTCGTGCCTGGAGTATTGCTGAAAGATCAGGGCTTATTCCATTTTCTGCATGAAGTTTCCAAATATTTTCATACTTTTAGACTAATATGTTTGAGACGTACAGATAATTATGAGATAATAGAGAAGCAACAGTAGTAACAACACCATCATATTATCCACTTTCAACCACACTTACCAGGTTTTTATTTGAAGTTATATTGTGTGAGTAACTATGCTCTCTGTATAGATTATGTTATTTCCTTTTCAATGAGTTAAAATTTATTTGTAATCATCATTTTAAGGGATAGATAATAGCTTATTTTGGAGATATATAAACACATTTAATCTTTGTCATATCTTTATATTTGGCTTGCTTTAGCTTTTGACTGTTAAATAAACATCAGGTGAATATTGTGAAGCAGGAGTATTGTAAATTCATCCAGTGTATGTACTTTAACACTAACTCTGCTAGGTGTTGTGAATATGCTATTAAATAATAGTGAATAGATACCCATTTTATTCCAATTTTAACATCATTAAAATTGTTTTAATGTTACTTTTGATCACACAACATTATTTAAAGTTTTGTGTCTATTTAGTTGCTAGTGACGTTAAAATTTTTTATGTGATTATTTAACCAGTGGCAAATCCTTCTTAAGAACTGTTCATTTGTTTTATTTTTTTAGGTCTTATGGTTTTGTTACCGATTTTTTGACTGCTTCATTCATTAACACTATATTATATATCTGTTAAAATCATTATGATTTTTCCCTTAATTTGCTCTTGGCAAATAAGAAGAGATATGTGGAAAAACATGCTGGTAATTCATATCAACTCAAAGCTATTTACGTTTCCCTTTGTGATTTCTTCTGCTGCTTTGCAAGTATTAGTTTCGTTTTATTGATACTTATTCCTTTTGTCAAATAGCTCCATTTGTTACTAAAAATAGTTCAGATTCATTGCACCTAATATCAGAAAACATGTATGAAGGGGAAATTGATTATGCATATTTACAATACTCAACTAACCATTGGTAGCATGTTTCTACATAGATTTTAGGATACATATATATGTAGATAAACAGGTATATTGCTTAGAAATCTATTTTGACTACATCTATGTATAAACTTAGGTTTCTCATCTATGGATAGGGGAACTATAGATGATTTTTGTTTTGTAGTTCTCTGTAACTTGCTAAATTTTCTATGAAATAATGTGTGTACTCAAGAAGGCAATTAAATAAAAGATAAGGTATGTGAGAAAAATCTGCTGGGCTAATTTTCTTTAATATATGAGACAAAGAGCATTCTCTGTTTTTCTAAACTCTGTAAGTACTAACCCCAACATCTACCGTGTTCGTAGGGTGAACTATTAACTTGCAGTCCAGGCTTGGAGAAGCTAGACAAGTGCTCTCGCTCTGAGGTATGCCGGGGGTCTAGGTGATTTTACTGTGAACTCAGTTTCATTAGAAATTCATTAATGGAATTCTTTGAGGCCAAGTTGACAATGTACTCTTCCAGGAAGGATTTAACTTCACTTTAAAAAACTGACTAGGGTTTGTTACCAGTCTGAGACTTCTTCAGACTAAATTGTCAGTTTGTAAGGTTCTTGGCAACACTGTACAAATTTGCATGCAAGCGCAGTATGGTGGAAATGCAGGGCAGATATACACGCAAGCAAGCTTGTTGTGAGACACTTAATTTAACCTTTTTTGGATGTACCTTATTTTCTTGACTGCCCATTTAGGTACTGCCTTCCAGGGGTCCTGGTTTGTTGCTAGTAACCAGTCTCCCCTCCAGTTTTGAAGAGCCCCAGGCAGGTGTAAATAGGGGGAGGAGAGAGGCAGACAAAGAGGAGCAGCTGTGCCGTGTACAGGTACCAACTACCCAGAGTGAGTGTACTCGTGACATACCACGCACATGTACTAGTGAAATAAAATCTCCAAAGAAATGGAAACCCTGGATTTAAGGAGACTAACACTGCCTCGGGGATTAACTCTATTTCAGCATTTTTTCCTCTTTCAGGACTTGCCCTTTCTCACTGTTTTTCACATCTCAGGAAAAGTTTTTAAAATTTTCATTATGGCTGAGCCATCCACTTAAAGCATTAAGTTTATTTCTGTATCCTTGCCTGGAAGGACCCAGACAACTGGTTTGACGTATTCTTAGAAGCAAAGTCAGTTGTTCTGTCATTGGCTTCTTTTCAATCTATTCTTTTGTAGATAAAATTGTATTCAAATCTGTATTTTCCTTATTAAATATCAATTTATATACATTTTATAATTACCACATGATTCTTACATTGTTATTCAGTTTGAAGAATTTAATTTGTGTTGATATTTTATTGAATTGGGTCCAACAACATGTTTGTATATTATATAGTGTAGAATAAGATTTATTTGGCCTTATACAAGATCTTTCTGTGTGAATGGCCCAAGTATGAAAGAAATTTATTGATCCCAAAGTTAAATGTGTATGTAAACACCGGATGAATCCTGTTATTTTGGGTTTGTCAGATGAAGTTATTCATGATTTGGTCTAAACTTTTACTGTGCTTAAACTGTAGCTTTCTTTTTCTGAAATTTGAGGCAACATGCATAAATGTAAAGGTTTAAAATAAAAACCCAGATTGGGAGCTTCTCTGGAAAAACTTGTCGAGATTGGGTTCCATTCTGAGGCGGCCAGGGCCCTCGAGGATGGAGCCACATGTTGGCACTGCGCTGCTTGCCTGCCTGTCCGTTTAGTTTTTTTCCTGTCTGCTGCCTGCAGGGCTTTATCTTCATGATGCCTGCTTGGATTCTCCACGTCCTCCAGGAGGTTTATAATGCAGCTTACAGGGCCTGGGAGTCTGCTCAGCTGTGCGGCACTTCCAGAATGAATTTGAACACAAGAGTTCCAGTAACTCGCGGCATTCTAGGAAGTGAAATACGTGGGAGCTTTGAAGGAAACACACATGGTGAGGGAGTAAGAACTGGGCCCGATTTCTCACCTTAGCTCTTGGCAGGATGACCTGCTCTTTACCCCTATAACAGTCACTTCATAGTTACCTGGCTATATAGTGGTAATTCCAATGAAATGTTACTTGTTAGAGGACTTTAAAAGGTAAAAAAAATACATAATGTAAGTTTTCCCCTAGCAGATTTTGTGGTGACAGCAGATGCAGCATCAGTTCTCAGTAGGTGATTTCACTGGGTTTACATTCATAAATTTCTTGTCATATATATATATATATACACACATATATATTAGAAACAATGTCCCTTTTTAAAACTGTTGGTGTTGCGTGGTTTCATTACTACACTAGAGAAGAAAATTCTGTAATAACAGAAGACAAATGGGTAAGAAAAAGGAGGAATTTGGTTAATATGAATTCTTCTATAAACTTATCAATCTTATAGATCATAGTGAACTTGTTTTTATTTTGATCTTTTGAGACATGATAGATCCCATTACCTGCAATCTGTACTGGAGTATTAGAACATGGCTATAGTTAAGATTGTTTATTAAATTTAATGAAATTTTGCACATCTGTAAGGAGGGGGATATCTAATCATTTACTGATAGGTATAAATATTTGATAACTTTATGAATACATTAAAGGGAGTCTTCCTGGTTGTATAATGAAAAAAATTTTTTTCATTAGAAAGGTTTCATTTTGAATGAAGTGTGATTTATCTAATTTTTGATTTTCTTTTTTTTTTTATTTTAGAAACATAAAAGTACAAAAACATATTGACAAACAGACACCCATTATCATAGAAAATAGTACAATCACAACTAATCTATAGACAAGGTGATATGGTCTCAACAGTAGTTGTTGCTTTATCCATTGATATCTTCGAATTGTAGATGTATGGACCCATATACAGACATGCAAATTTA